>CAXKVX010003832.1:0-24310 GCA_964058865.1 Eleocharis quinqueflora
GTTTAATCTTGAATTGCAATTGTTAGATTAGAATTTTGGTATTTTTGGCTCAAATCTTAGTTCCTGAATTGTACCAATAAGTGATATCAGAGCCACCTCCATGTCAATATTTAACACATTTGTTTATTTTCTGGAAATATATCAAATTTTATTTGTTGCAAAATGTATTTTTGTTTTCTTGTATTTGTTATTTTATTATTTTAAATACTCTTGAATTGAAATTTTGAATTTTGTAAAATTTCTCGCGTTTTATGCGATTTGAATAGATATTATTCAAGTTTTTTATTTATAAATATGTAAAATAATTATTTATGCAAATAAAGTTTGAAAATTAGAAAGATATACAATAATTTAATACTTAAAATTCGAAACATAATTTTTCAGCAATTTTGAACTCACTCTTAATATTTTTTCCAAGTTTGTTTGGAAAGATTATTATCCTTAGTTTTCTCAACCATATAGTATTGTGATCACAAACATTTGTTGTTGTAAATTTGTGATTTAAGAATTTTAATCACAAACGTTAAATTATTTTATACGTTATAGAAGACGTTTAAAAAAAAAAATGAAACTTTGTTCCTATTATTTTTGCGGGTTTGTAAATTCATATATTTGTCCAATTGTTTTAAACATTTTTCATATCAAACGTATTTTTATTAGATTTTGCTTGCCTTTAATTAATTTCTTTGATAAGAAACGTAATCAAGCAAATATAAATACAATCTTGATAATCTTGCTTTAATTTGATCTTACTTCTTGAATGTTCTACTTGCATAAACACTAAAAAATAAACTTTGATAAAACTCAAAATATTTATTTTGCAAATTGGCAAATATTTAAAAAATCATTTACCACAACATATTCAACTTAATGATTTTTATGCAAATTATTGTATAAACTTTTTTTATTATTCAGCTTAAGTACCACTAACATGATAATAACTCATTTATATTAATAATAAATTCATATACACAATAAATTGTATAATATAGACATTAAAGTAAATGATATAACATTTAACTTGAATAATAAATTTGATATGGAAGATGTATCGATGACGATATTTGTTCAATTTTCATGATGCGTTGATAATCAGACCATCTGTTTGCTTTTTAAATTGGTGCTAATTAACAATAATTTCTTAATATGGAAGAGTAGGTTGTCTGTCAATGATCAGTCGTTTAATCGTTTTTCGTTTTGTTTCGTGACAAATGAAACGATCACAATCAAAAAAAATTCTTTCGTTTAAATAACGAAACGATTAACGAAAACATATTGTTTCGTAGTTTCGTTTGTGATTGTGTATTGTTAGAATTGTTTTGATTTAAAAAAAAAACTTTATGCTAGAAGACGGTGATGAGAGATGAGATGAATGATTGCTCGAATGAGGAGATGAATGATTCGATTCTGGTGTATGATTAGAATCGTTCTCCACCAGTTCATAGTTTGCTTTAGTGTGATGATAGAGGAGGTGAATGAAGAGTAAAGAGAATGAGTTTGATCGTTCTGTTTCGTTTCGATCGTTTTGATCGTTTTCTTTAACGTAACAATTAACAAAATAAAATTTCTTAATCATTCATTAAACAAAACGGTTAACGAAACTACTCGCTTTCGTGATCCTTACGTATGTTAATACGTTATACAGGTCTAATAAAACGACATAGACCTTGACTCGGATCCTTTTCCAGAAAAAATAAAAAAAAGGAAAATGTTTCTATCCGTAAACTACTTTTCTCTGCTCTATGAGAAAATGCACAACTGAATATATTAAAAAAAAAAAGACTTGAAAGACTTGATGTCTTGTGAAAGTTCAGCAACCAATCTTGAATTCTGGCGAATGAATTTGAAATCCCAAATTTCTCCAATCAAATCTTTCAAAGAATTCCCCAGGTGAATAAATGTAATATTCAACCGAGTATCGACGATTTAAGGTGGGAACATGACATGCAAGATAAACAGATAATGATGCTGACAAGTGACAATGCTAAACAAAGAAAATAACAACCTCAAAATAAGTCATCGAGAGACAGAATAATAAAGTATAATGTTCCGTAGATACCATATTTGATATCAACTATCGATACTGATTTTATTATACATCTTTAGTTGAGTTATTGTGCACATTATTTGAATTATAATGCATGTTATATCATAAATATTTCAGTACAAAAAATAACATAACTATTTTCATTATAAAAAAATAACATGCATAATAACTCAAATAATGTGTACTATAACTCAACTAAGGTGCATCATAAAATCGATATTAATAATTGATATCAAATATGATATCTCGTATGAGCTCCCAAAAATAAAGTAATGATGTATTGGTGTTGGTATCTTTTTCCTACCGAATGCCATCATATTTTATCTTCCATTTTTATGTTATTTTGAGGACATAACTTGTTAACAACGCAAGTTGCAACATAAATTCAATTCAGTGTCTTTCATCAACAATTAATTTTCTAATGATGAAATTTTGATAATTTTATGATGAATGATCAAATAAATTACTAAATTAATTTATGATGAAGTAATTAATTAAAAACATCTATTTTATTATTAAATTTAAACGTGTAACACAAAACTTGGATATTATGTTATAAAATTGCATGTATGTTAGAATTATTCTTTGTCATAAATAGTCAAGTATAATTACAGTGTTACTATATATATAAAAACTTAAATATGTATAAATTTCTATTCGTGAGAAAAATAACAAAATAACGTAATGTGAGTGATTGATGGATAAAAAAATTAATATTCAAAGAAAAGTAAAAAGGTATAGGCGGCCTCTGGAACTAAATTTGCTGCTCGTATAATCTCTCCACTTTTCTGCTTGTTTCGATCTGAACTGTTTAAAACGTATTTAATGGTCAAAGTATCTGTCTCTGAATCAAATCACAACCGCCCGTGATGAGCGATGGATCAGTAACAATCGGATTGAGCCGAGCACGATCTTACTTGTCTCAAATACGAGCAGCAGATTCGGATCCGGTGGCCTCTAGGTGTTATCTAAAATTATTCAAAGAACTAATGTTCAGTGGCATTTAAGTTTGACAAGTCCAAATCACACTTCACAACCAACCTGGATCTAGTGCAAGACTTTTGACCCCCAAATCTGGGTGCTTATCTGGTGCCGCGCGGCACAATAGAACAACGCTGTCGTACGACATTCGACGCTGTGAATTTGATTTAGGAAGATTTGTTTTTTTTATTTAATTTGCACAAATTTTGATGTAATTGAAGGATGCAAATTTTCTGCACGTTACGTATCGTGCGTCACAAGATCTGGTTCCCCCAAATCTAGATATGGTGAATTAACAATTTAGCAAAAAAAAAAGAAATTAATAACCGTAAAAATAAAACACATAAGCTAGGTTAATAAAAACATATTAGAACAGTTAAGGCGATATTTAGTTTGCTTTGCTCTTTTTGTGCACGAAGAATTATTAAAAAAAAGGAAAACAAAAATATAATAAAAGAAACATCCATGAAAAAATCAAGTCCAGGTCGTTGGTTGATTCAGCTCACCAACTTAGACTTCGGTATCCATCAAACACGCTAAATGACATATGCAAATGAACACATTTCTTTATCGATACCAATACTTGATTGTTGTACATGTTAAACGAGTTGTTATGTGTGTTATTTTTCATATTATTTTTGTACTTAAAACAATTATGTATTTTAGACATACATAAGAATTTGTCTAATATGAATAAAATTTTCTAACATGCATAACAATTCGTCTAACATACATAATAATGAGGTATCGATGAAGGTATCGATATTTATTTATTTAACTTAACACATATAACAACTCGTCTAGCATGCATAATCATATTTCAATACAAAATAATATACTAACAACTCGTCTAACATGTATAACATGCCTGTATCGATGGAGAGATAAGTATATCAGCTCCATATGTAAATTCCTCTTTGTGGTCCTTCAATTTAAAATTAGTTTTCACATGTATAACGACTTTCACCAAATTTATTTGGTACAACCACTCGAGTACCCCGGGCTAATCTCCACATGTACAAAATTTATTGGATGGAAAGAATAATCCTTGACAGATCAATCTGAACCGTTTATTTCGATCTACATGATCAAAATCAAGTTCTATTCTCTTACCATATAGGCTGATCAGATCTTTTTACGGCTCAGATCTATCTAGAATTCTTTAACGGATTCTGTACAAATTGGAGAGGAGCACAGCATTGTTATTTGTTTACAACTTGCAAATCTTTCTAAGTCAACAGTTGCTTCTTTTAAGTATTATTACAGACAGAGAGACCACACAAGAATAACAACCTCAATACACAAGTTGTGTTCTTTCTTTCTTAGCACACATTCTGGTAAAGAACAGAAATCTCTTGTTCCAGTTTCTAGATTGATCGATGGCGAAGATGTGTTGCTTGGATGAGGACGATCCCGAGTTCAACATCATGGGTCTTCTCTTGGTGGTTGTCATTGCGCTGACGATGATGGTCATATGTTCGCCTCCGCCTCGTCGTAGAGTAGTCGTTTATCCTTGCTATTGAGAACAGGGAGCTCTGTTTCATCCTCTGCCTTTCTCTTTTCATAAGGTTTATAGTGAATGTTATACATGTTTCTGGGTGCAATTTTGGTACTGGAATTAGTCTGATTAGGAGAGGAGGGGATTATTCTTTTGATGTTGATAATAGATTTATTGAAGACTATATCGGATCCTTTTTATCAGTTTATTAAATTACTGGTAGCAATTCTTCAACATATATCATACCTTTTATGTTTTTTTTTATTATATTATATATGATATATTAGATCAATTCGTGGCACAGTGTTTCCTCCGGATTTATGCCGACTGAATTGAAGAAACCCTTGGTAAGCAAACTATCTGTGCGATGGAGAGAATTATTTCATGTATTTATTTCCTCAGGTAAACTATTAATTATGTGGCAATTTAGGGAATTGTATACTCTCATTAATTTTTGTTTGTTCCCTTTCATACAATTTAGGGAATTATATGTACGAACACACGTGTTGAGACTTGAGCCACACAAGTGCTGAAAGCTGTCTAAAAAGTATATGAAAAATGACAAAATAGAAAACCTTAAAAAAACAATAATATTAAAAACTTAACAATAATGTTGAAGGAAGAAGCAACAGCCTCACACAGCAAAACAACAGTTAAAATGCTACAACAGGAACTTAGTTCCCAACCACATCTCCCAACAAACACTAACAAACTGTACAAATATTTTCCCCAAAAAATGAGTCAAGTGAATGTGAATCAACAAACACTCCACCTCTTTTTTGGGGAAGCCCATCCTCTAGAACATCTCATGTTTTCTACGATGTAGGCAACAAACAACCCAAATTTGATTCAAGAGACTTAGTATTATAAATTTGAAAAAATACGAATCTTGATGCAAACGAACGATTCAGATCTTCTGCGCTGGATGTGCTGCGTAGCAAAAGATCTTGTTCCCTTTTTTGGGGTCTCACACTAAAAACAACACCCTCAGAAAATGAGTCAAGTGAATCAACAAGCTGCCTACAATTCAGCATCTCCTCCTAATGTGATCATCTACCAAAATACAAAACACAAAAAAAAAAAAAAAATCAGATGATGTTACCAGTTTATACATTTAAAAATGAAAGCACATTAAAGTCTCTGAAAAGCAAAAAACCTGATACATCTCTTTCAGCTTCATAGAAATAACGTTAAACCCAGCAATGAACTCATCCAACCTGACAACACAAATAATACTTAGCAGTTAAGATACAGTGTCCAGCGAAGTCTTTCCCAACAATCTTCAAGTTTATTAACAGAATTCTGAATTTTTTCAAGGCCGTAAATTAGAAAATTTTGATCAATCAGAAACCTCCCAGGTACATTTCCGAAAAAGCCAAAAACTACGCCAAAAGCTATATTTTACAGAATTTGAGAACACATAATTTTATTATTTGCAGTTAGCATGATTGATAAGCAAATTGCATATAACACCTCAATATTTGATTATATAACCAAATAATGAGATAAAAATTATAAACTACTGCACTACATCACCAGACCAACTACCCACACGTCAAAAAATTGCTTGAAAGCAAGTATGATCAGCTTCTTTATTTAAAATTTCACAAGGAATGGATACTAGAAAGGCATACTTTTTCAATTTTATCCTCGAGCTTTTTAATTCCTTTGCTGGAGATGTTTTTCCTTCTCAACAACCTCCACCTCCTCCTCACGTACCTTGCAATCTTCCTTGCACTTATTTATATCTTTCTCTAGATCCTAAACAATTAAAATCAAAGCAAATAAAACATATACAATTATAGAGTGCGAGAATTTGAAAAAAAACTAAACAGTTCATTTAGAAGTACCTCCTGTTTTTTATATAATTATCATAAAAAGATTCCCAATTCTTCAACTTATTGTTCTGTTGCTTGATCTTCTCCCTGAAATCAAAAGTACATTTACAAACAAGCCTGTACAAAACAAGACAACTCACTACCAGGTATATTATCATGCTGGATGAAAGAGCGTACATACTGACCAGTGTCCAGTGTGACACTTCATGCCAGTTGGTGCTTGCAAGTGTCAATGCAGACATGTTGTAAGGTCAATTTGTGGTAGGGTTTCTTGACACTGTGCAACTAGTTTTAAAAAAAGGAAAATTTCCTATTAGCCTGATATTTTCCATTGCATATGTGCATGCGTACATTCAAAAAGACTAAAAAGGCTAATGGAATGACTGACTCAGTAATTCAGGTGATGGGCCAGGTACGATAAATAACCTTTCACTTTGAAGAGTTGCCTTCATGTTCCCAACATTCTGTTGACACTCAGAAACTTGTTTGCCTGCATCATCAAATGCTAACTTGGTAGCCTTCTCTTGCCATTTCAAACTTGTCAATTCTTTAAGCATATAAGCCTCTGCTTCATCTTTCATGCTCTTCAGAAAATAGAAACATTTGGTAAGATTAAGTATTCATACAAAAGGCATTAACATATCAGTTCTAAAGCAGGAGAGGTTGTGTAGCTTTTTTTCTGAACGACTAATTCAGTCATTTTTTCTAATATGAAGTGTGCAAATCGTCACCTGCAGTATCCATTTTCTGAACATCTAATTGAACTTTCATAAATATTTGAATTCGTTCATATGCCAAATGACTTCCAATTTGCCAACGTGAATCAAAACTCAGAAAGATATCAAAGCTTTTGATAAAATCAAATCGAGGGGCACATATAGGACATATGTGAAAGTAAAACAAAAGGAAATTGTCCTGATGAGTCCTTTCAATAAGAGGTTAATTGTAGTTTACACTGATTGAGAGAAATGAGTCATTCTTTTCTTGGAAAAATGAATTAGTTGAGAAATACAGAGAGTAACAAGAAGCAATTAGATATTAGCATATCAGATCCAACAGAAGAAGATCAACAACGAGCAATTAAAAGAACTAGAAACAAATGGAAGATAGAATACAAGAAAGAAAACAGAGACCGAGTTGCAAACTTCTAATATTATACCAAACTTATTTTTACATTTAAATCTAACAAACAAAGAGAAACTCTCTGGAACTCCTACTCCAAACAATGGACAACTCCCATGACCTTGAACAAAACAACAAATAAAACCCCTCCTGCATCTATACTAAGTAGTCACTGAATTCTGAATTCTAAAATCTGAACCAGAACTCAAGACCTTGAACAAAACCTAAAAATGAACTATCGACTACTAGTCAAATCAGAACTCTACTACACACTTCTGAGTTCTGACATCGAGAACCAACCTAACCAACACAAGATCGATACTAAACAAGCATCATGAACCACTGAGAACTCTCAACTCCGAAACACCACACGGGCACCCAGCTGACGTAACACCAGTACTGCACACCTGCATTAGTCGCACTGTAACCCGTCCAGGGAGCATGTATAACAAAGAACATGGAACTCCTGCCTTGATAACATTGAACATGCGTCAACCTGGACAATGTGCAAGAACCACCAACCACCTCACAACCATTATACAAGACCACATGAGACCATTGAACCACCAACTTCAGACCGAACAAGAGAATACTGAACCACCACATCTGACCAAACGAGAGAAAACTGAACCACCAACTTCTGACCAGCCAAAAGAACACTGAACCACCGACTCCTGAACATAGAACATCGGATCAACGACCTCTGACCAGAGCAGAGAACACAGAACAACAAACTCCTGACGAGACCGCAGAACACTGAACCACGGACTTCTGACCAGACAAGAGAACGCCTGACCAGAGCAGAGAACACTGAACCACCGACTTCTGACCAGACTAGAGAACAATGAAATACCTACTCCTGAATTAATTTTTGTAACCATCGACCACCACCTGACAATCAAATACTAGTCATACCACCTTTCCAACTCGGAATCTAACACAAAGTACCGATTTCTGACACCAGAATTGGATCGACCAACTACTCACTTCGACCGGGCCGACCGACAAACTACTGACCATCTCAAAGTCAAGATTCCACAACTGAATTGCTATGTACAACAGCCTACCGATAATCCAGACCCCATATCTGCACCCAGCAACCATGTTTGTAACTGAATCGCCAAACCGGGATCCAGATGGGGTAAAACCCCCAGTACTCTGTGTACTGATTCCAGCCGCTCCAGCCATAATTACTCGCCTCGGGGCTTTCCGACCGGCGAATGTCCGGCATTGGTTCATCTCTCTGGTGTGCCGCTCTTTGGAGTTGTCGCCGGCGGATGTCCGGCATTGGTTCATCTCTCTGGTGTGCCGCCCTTTGGAGTTGTCGCCGGAGAACATCCCTTTCTAGATCCCACTGGCGATGGCGGCGGGAGGCCGCTCTCGGTAGGCGTGCCATGCTGAATTGCTAAAAAAAATTTGCGTTTCTTGATCCGATTCTTGATCAAGAAAAGAAACGAGAGAGAGAGTGAGAGAGATATTGGTTTGAAACTTCGAATTCGCGGCAGGGGGAAGAGGGAAAAATGTGACTGACCATTTAAATTGAAATTAGACGATGTAGATTGCATCATCATCCGTGTAATGGTGATGATGGCGGGAGCGTTCCACGGTCGATGATGTCCGTTCGATTCCAATCCACGGTGCGACTCAGACGACGCCATTTTTAGATCTCCTATTTTCAGTAACTTTCAATTAGGGTTTGAGGGAGACGAAGGAATAGCGAATCAAAGTGGCGTTATGGGCTGTCTGAATTTCTTCTCACTTTAAAACTTGGGCTAACTGGACTTTAAATTAATTAATTAATTAATTAACTAACTAATTAATTAATTAATCAATTAACTGACTAATACAAAACATCCTATATTTTTTAACAAAGTAGTTCATGCACATATCAATGTGGTGCCTTTGTTGCACAATAGAATAATTTACGCAAATCAAAAGTAAATATTCAAACATGTCATAAACAAGTCAAGACATCATCAAGTCATCAAGAAAATATTTCAATGCTCAAAACAGTGCACAGCGTTACCATAATGCTTAATGACTCGTTATAACGGGTTCCTAAGGCGTTATAACGAGTGCCCAAGGCGTCATAATGCCTCAGAAGATTAGAGAAGGAGCAGATGCTGGATTTTCCTGAAACAAGCGTTACTGTAACACTTCAGCAACGTGTCACAACGAGTTGCCATCTATTATAACGCCTTAGCCAAGCGTTATAACGAGTTGCTGAAGATTTGGCCCACAAGTCAACAAAAGAAGGGCAAAGAGGGAATATGCTCAAGATGTTATAACACCTTCTCAACTCGTTATGGGGATCCTGTAACGCTATGGTATATTTTCACAGATTCAAGATCCCAAAAAGTGTCCAGTCTATATAAGTGATTCAGAAACGAACCAGAAGATCATCCAAACATTCTCACAAGCTTCCCAACATCCAATTTAGCAGTAAAAAGAGTCTGATTCAAGTCTCCTCCAGCTACCTAATCTAGAGAGCAATTAGGATAACTACTATTCTCTTAAGGGTGCGTTTGGATCATGTCATGGTTAGTGGAAAAATAGTGCTATCTAGATTAGTGGTTGAAATAGTGCAAAAATAGTGCTATCTAGGTTAGTGCTAATTTTGTGCTATCTAAGTTAATGAAAATATTGTTTGGATTGCACATTTGGAGTAGTGATGGTGAGAATTAGTAAAATAATAATTATTTTAGTTTTCTAACGAATAATAATAATAAAATAATAAACTATTGATATCAATTTATAATATAATAATTCAATAATAATAATAAAATTATAATAATAAAATAATAATAACACAAATGACAATAATACAAAATAAAAAAGTAATAATAAAATAATGACAATAATAATAATATAAAAAAATAATAATAATGATAATAATAATAATAATAATAATAATAAAATAATAATATTATAATAATTACAATTACAATGTAATAATTGTAATGACAAAAATGATAATATAATAATAAATAATATAATAATAATTATGATGATAAATAATAATAATAATAATAATAAATTTAATTATAAATAATATAATATAATAATAAATAATGACAATAATGACAATAAATAATAATAACAACAATATTAATAAATAAAAAATAAAAATATAATAAAATAATAATAATGATAATAAAATAATGAAAATAATAATAATAATAATAAATTAATAATAATATAATAATTACAATTACAATGTAATAATAATAATTGTAATGACAATAATGATAATATAATAATAAATAATATAATAATAATAATATAATAATTATAATGATAAATAATAATAAATTTAATAATAAATAATATAATATAATAGTAAATAATGACAATAATGACAATAAATAATAATAATAATAACAATAATATTAATAAATAATATAATAATAATGAACCAATGCCGGACATACAGAAAATTGACGGGCATTATTATATTATTAATAAATAATGCCTTCATACAGTTTTGGTGCATAAGACGTGTTATATTTACAAGATTTTTTTATATACAAGTTATCTATTATTATTCTTATTTCTATTTTCATATCAAGGTTTAGATCAAGGTTTTTGATGTAAGGAAAACCATGAATTGATCTCTTTTGTATGACATCTTTCAGAAGAAAATATTGGTTATTTTATATATAAAAAAGGGTACATTTAACTTCAAAGACCTTTTTTTTGTTTGTATGTATAAAGGTTGCTCGGAAATGTAGGAAAACATCATGACAGAATATTTGCAGGCTCATTTTCTTAAAAGATGCCATAACCAACATGCATTTTTTTTGTTTGAAAAAGTATATTTCAAATTTTGCAAACATAAAAGACTATATATATATTTTTTGACTCAAAACAGAACAAAAGATAGATGAGAGATAAGAAATGAGTTACCACTGCAAATATCATCTCTCTCTTGACAACACACAACGGTACAGAAGAGATGACAAGTGAGTTAACACTGCAAAGCTCATCTCCCCTATACTACCAAGTACCAACAACACGAGCAAGTAATACACAGAACATACACAATTACTTCAACATTTTTGATATTATCCATCAAAGACACATTTCAACTCTTTATATATTTTACAACATGAGAGAGGGAAACCCCTTCTATTTGATTTTGAACTTTCTGCTACAATACCAAATTCTGATATTAAATTTCTAATACAGGAGATTCAAAGTTTGGAGAGAAGGGGCCCTTTTGAAATTAAATTTCACAGTGTTTATAGAGCAAGAAGCCGGCTCCCTGATGTCTTCTGCCTCGGCTTGAGCGTGACTCGTTTGACGGCTTGGCTCAGCCTGCTGCCTCTAGCTCCTGGCTCCTGCCGATTTCTTGTCACCTTTACTAGGCGCGCATGTGACGGATGTACTGGATTCTCCCTTCAAACTGGTATCAAGCTAGGTTTTAGCTCCAGGCGTGGCTGATTCGTGGTTCAGAGACGCGTCCCATCTCCTCTCGACTGTGTGCATTAAAGAACCCGATTGGATGCCGTAAAATCTCGCCTCTGCTCCGTATCGCTCTTCTGTGAATCAAATGAAACGTGAAGAAGAAGAAGAAGGATTGAGGATACGGTGGTTATGCTAGGTTTTCTTTTCTTTCATTTCTTTTGTCGGAAACTGTCGGGAGAGAGAGGAATCGAGACAGGAGCAGAGAGGAGGGTGTCGACGAAACGAAATTCTCTACTGATTTTTCATCTGAGATTTCATCTGGACCGTCGGATTAAATATCAACGATCAGCCTCCTGCATAATATCTTCTCTGGTTTGCGCTGGGTTTACGTACACCGTGAGGTGCAGGGGTCCCACTCGTCAAAGACCCGGCTCTCTTCCTGTTTAACCGATACTGGGCCGGTTTTACTTGCAATATGGGCTCGGCTTACTTCCTTTCTCCATCTTTTTTTTTCAATAATAAAGAAAATGTTGGAAGCCCATTTCATTGGGCTGGGAGGGATATATCGGAAAGTTTTCATAGATGGTCAACAGATAGGTAAAAGACATTCTGAAAATTTCACAAAGGATTAAAGACGCAAGTATTACTTGTGTTCTTAATTTTTTTTTCATTTTTTTGTAACTTTCTTGCATTTTTCTTAAGATTTCGGAACAAATTTTACATTTTAGGGACGCAATTAAGTAGAAACTCTTGACGTGTGATTTTTAGAGTGCCTTTGATCTTATTTGTTAAAAAAAATTGTTTTTTTGACTATTTATGAAAAAAATTCTATAACTTATTATGACATATTATAAACGATCCAAATATGGACCAAAATATATGTAATAGATCAAAAATCTCCCCAAATTTTTTTAATTGTAGACGTGAATCATATGACAATCTATAAAACTAGAAATGCTGGTGTAATATTATATGAACCTGGTTTAATTTATTGACTGGAGTTCTAACTAAGTCTCCATTTATAATTTTATATACATAAGGTTGTACAGAATTTCATAAAATATCGTTCCCAACTCGTCCAACCCATTCAATCAAAGAGCATCTCCATCTTTGAAACTCTTAGAGTTTCTAAATAATTGCTACATCAGTTTAGAAATTATTAGTTTCTAAACTCTACATTTCTGAAACTATAATTAGAGTTTCTTAATTGTTACATCAGCCAATTATAAGAGAGAGAGCGTGGGAGGCATGTCAACTTCAGTTAATTATAAGCCATGTCAGAGTTTATAAACTCTGAAACAAAGTTGCTAAATAAGAAACTTTGGAGCAAAGTTGCTAAATAATAAACTCATCTACATCTCTGAAACAAATTTAGCAACTGTCAGGTCAAATTAGAAATTCTAAGAATTTCAGAGATAAAGATGTTCTAATATGTATTTTAACGGTTTGGAATTTTCACGGATCTGAGTATGAATTTAATATTTAGTCAACCCACTAATTTAGTTTGAAATTTGGATTGAACTTTTTGACTTTAGCAATCGTTTTTAACTCGATTCAACTATTTTGAATAATATTTTATATTTAAAAAATATATATATTCTTCCACACTGTACAATGACTTACTCATAACAATGACAAACATAATGTTTATTTTTCCACCATTGCAGTATTTAATTGTTTTACTTGTATATTAAAACCCAAATATCGTTATAATATTTTATTTAGCATCTATCTTTTTTCTTTAGTTCTAATAACGTAATTTGTTAGTATAAAATAAAATTGATAAATAAAAAAGATTGTCATAGAAAATTCATTAAAAATTGGAACCTTTAAACTCGTATAATCCGCAAAATACGTATATAGAAAACTAAATGAGTTGGATGGATTTACGAATATATCGATTCAAATTTTTTCCAAAACAGATATAATTGAGTTGAATTCAAATTTTGACAAAAATTACAAAGATCTTTTGGTTGGAGATGACAATTCCAGCAAAACATAGTAATATTGGGAACTGATTCCTATGGCTTAAAAAAAAAGAGGGATTTGGCTTTATGCCACTTCAAAACTCTAAAATTAGCAAATTGCCATCCTATAATTTATTCTCTGTTTTTTGCCATCTCAAAATGCATCTATTTGGTTTTTTGCCCTGAATGTTATATTTTACAGTTTTTCAGAAATAAAATAATACCTATTTTTACTTATTCCTAAATTACCCTGCAACCGAGAACCACTGCAACCGACCCTGAGCATTTGAAACCATCCCTGTTGAAACCAACCAAGAACCATTGCAACCAAAAGAATCGAAGATCATTTCGACTCGACTCGACCCTGCATAGAAATCCTGACTCGACTGCGATGAACCCTAGCTCCCTCCGCAGGGTCGCCTCCGCTCCGCGCTCACCTCCTCCTTCGATCAGCTGGTCTCATCGGCTGGTGTCGTCGTTCGCCCAAAATTCCTGTCGATGTCCTGGATTCCAGATGGGTATTACTCTCTTTGATCTCTCTATTTTTTCTGGCATGGACGGTTGTTTCTGCTGATACCGATTTTTGCATCTGATTCTGATTTTTGCATCTGATTCTGACAGTGCTGGTCGGTAATCGCTGCATTTTCAAATGGTTTCTGCTGATACTGATTCATTCAGTTCGATTATTGAGACAACAGCAACCAGTACAGTATTGAGACAGCAACCAGTTTCATTCAACAGTTCGATTATATTTGCATCTGTATCAACAACCAGTACAGTATATCAGTCTCCCAATCATATTTTCGATTATATTTTCTGCTCTCTGCTTGGCTATTTTTTCTCTGATCGAAACCATAATGCTGATAATTACATCTTAGATTAGCTTTTTGCTTAGCTTCTATTTTTTTTCTCTGATATTTGCATCCGTCCAGCAACCATTTCTCTGCTTTCTGCTTGGCTAAGTTCGATTATATTTTGTGCAGGATTGATCCAGAAACCGCCTTCAAAGTAGAAGCTAAGATCGAGGGATTTTGGAACAAGAAAATTGATGGTAGAAAAACATATGTGAAAGGTAGGACGCATGAATGGGTGGTGGATTCTGATAAGTTTTCTATATGTGATTTGAAAAGTGATTTATCCGATAAGGTCGAATGGGGGAGCTCTCAAATGCCTAAAATTTGGTTTTTTGACAAAACAGAAGGTAAAGATGTGGAATTAATATATGAGGTACAAATCCCGAATATGTTTAGAATGTACGAAGAAGAAAGAAAAATATCATTTCTAGTAGTATTGTGTGATTCAGACGGAAGTTCTAAGTGTAGTGATTCAAATCCAACACCAAATCATAGCCAAGCAGAGAGCTCTCAAGGTTGCAACAATCTTGATCCATTTGAGAGTAGTGAGCCAAGTGTGAGATACAATGATGAGGTATTGTATGGTATTGCCAACGTAAGTGAGTTTGAGGTAGGGGTGGAGGTACATGGTGGTCCAGGATCTAGTTCGAAGGGAACTACAGAATCTATTACGAAGGATATAGTAGCTTGTGAGGATCCAAAAGTAGTGGATGTAGGGAAAGTTGAAACTACCATTGCGTGTGACCCTAACAATCCGAAAATTGAGGTTAACGCATTATTTCCAGATGCAGCTACTTTCAGAAAGGCATTAAGGCATTTTGCAATTCAAAAAGAGTTTGAATTTGTTACAGTGAAGTCAGATAAAAAGAGATTCATCGGAAAATGCAAGCACCCTGAATGTCCATGGAGGATTCGAGCTTCTATATGCCAGGATAAAACTTTTGCGGTAAATTATGTGATTATTTTATTTGAACTTGTAGCATTTTGTTACTATACTTGCAACTATACTTATAGATTTTGTACTTGCAGGTGAAGTTATTGCCACATGAACATACATGTCCATCCACTTGCATGGTTGCTGGCAAGATGACTTCCAAGTCGTGGGTATCCGATAAGGTTGGAGATTGGTTGGCGAAAAATCCCACAGTTGGAGCAAAGCAAGTGAAGGACAAGTTAGAGGATGACTTTCATGTAAAGTTGACTTACTACAAGGCTTGGTCGGGAAGAAAGGTTGCTCTTAAACAAATTCAGGGCTCATGGGGTGATAGCTTCAAATTGTTGTACAACTTCAAGGCAGAGTTGGAAAACAAATGTCCCGGCAGCATCGTAAAGATTGATTGTTATGGAGATGGAGATAAGATGCGGTTCAGTCGAATGTTTGTAGCACTCAAGCCATGCATTGATGGCTTTCTAAATGGTTGCAGACCATATTTGGGAATTGATTCGACCGCTTTGCATGGCAAGTTTTATTATACCAAGCAAGTTTTATTTGGGATTTGAAGCAGATTATCATATATGTTTCTAACTTATCTATCTACTATTTTGGCAGGCAAGTGGAAGGGACAATTAGCAGCTGCATCGGGTATTGATGGTCATACCTGGTTGTATCCTGTTGCATATGCAGTTTTTGATCTGGAAACAACCGACAATTGGACATGGTTTATGACTCAATTGAGAGAGGTAATAGGGAATCCACCAAATATTGCTTTCTCATCGGATGCATCAAAAGGGTTGGAAAATGCTATTGCCAATATGTTTCCGAGTGCCGAGCATAGAGAATGCATGCGACATATGATGGAGAACTTCAAAAAGAGATTTCATGGCCAAGCTTTTGATAAGCACATGAAGCCTGCTGTGTATGCGTACACAATTGAGGAGTGCGAAGGTCATTTGATTGAGGTTAAGAAGGCATCAGCAGCAGCTATGAAATATCTTGAGAACAATCATCCGCATTTGTGGTGTAGAAGTAAATTTTCCGAGGCAGCAAAGTGTGATTATGTGACTAATAACATATCGGAGAGTTTCAACAGTTGGATAAGGGATTTGAAAGAGTTGCATATTGTGGATCTCTTTGATCAGATTAGACAAAGAATTGCCGTGAAATTTGAGCAAAGGAGGTTGGTAGGGGAAAAAATATCTGGTGTTATCTTCCCAACATAATGCAACAATTGAATGAAAAGAGCAGGCAATTAGGAAAGATTACCGTCAACAAAATTGGTGTTCATTGGGCAGAGATTAGTGGAAGGGGAGCTGATGGTAATGTTTGGAGGCATGCCGTTGAGTTGGATAAACAATAGTGTACATGTAGAGAGTGGCAATTGTGCGGGATACCTTGCCTTCACGCGATTGCATTCGTTAGCTCTATTAGAGGTGCCCGGATAGAGGATTACGTTCATGCATATTTTTCAGTTTAGAAGTTTAGAATTACTTACGCAGGAGGCATGAGACCAATGTCTGACAAATCAAAGTGGGCAAGCGTTGATCCGGGCTTCAAGGTGTATCCACCTATTATGAAAAGACCACCCGGAAGGCCTAGAAAGAAGCGAATTTCGGGATGTCTCGAATCAAGGCCTAAAAAAGACATCAATGCAAGAGATGTGGGCAATTTGGTCATCAAGGTAGAACGTGCAAAGAGCCGGTGGAAGATGGTGTTGCGCAAATAGGCGTCGCAGCAAAGGGAAAGAGGTACTTCACTGATGTGCTCAATTGTTTAGGTTCTATTGATGCTTTTCACAAATGCTAGTTAATTAAAAGTTAGTTCTGAGTTGCAACATTGGAAAGCTGCACTGTGTGCTCAATTGTTTAGGTTGGATGCAAGTACATGAGATTGAAATCAATCTGAAAGCTCATATTGTACCAAAGAATACTAAAAAGTTCATGTACCAAAGAATACTAAAAAGCTATCAGCTATCAGCTTTTCCAGGCCAATGAGTTCTCAAGTAAAATACAGAAACTGGGTACTTCACTGACATAATCTAATATCCATTCATATTGTACAATTTGTTTGTAGGAAGAGGGGAAATATTCAGCATAGAGTACTTAGTACCCAGTGAACAGGGGAAATTTTCATTTCACTGATTTGGATGTCTGTTGGATGTACGTTGATGTATGTTTTCATTGGTGTATGATTTGGATGTATGTTTTCATTGTTAGAAGTGTCGCAACTTGATGTATGTTGATGTATGTTTGTTGATGTATGTTGATGTACTGCAAGTCTGTTGACTTTTTTTTTGTTAGCTCTATTATGATTTCTGGTATTCACGATTTAATTGCAAGAAATTATGTTGAGGTATAACAAGAAATTCTGGTATTCACGATTTAACCGATATCCAGTATACATTAATTGAGAATAATTGTCAAAGATTAATTGAGAATAAACTTGCTTATGCAGCAATATTCAACCATGTCCAGTATACTTTTAGTAAAGGTTCTCTAAATGAGAGGTTCATCGCACTGATCTAACTGAAATGAAAGGTTCTCTAAATAATCCACCTTCGATACATTACAAATCATTTGAATATCATAACAATCAAAATGCAAAACATTACAATTAAATTCATGACAACAACAATGCTATGAAATTTCTCTTTCTTTCCTATTTCTTTCATAACCTTACAACAATGTTTATGACAACAACAGCAAGATACGCCATTTTTCCTATTTCTCGTGTCATGGTTTGCATCGTCTCGCATTGTCAGAAGTCCAGCATCACAGAGGTATGCCTCGTACTCGCTCTTCGTCATGTAAAATTCACAATTTGGTAATTTCTGTAAAGGGAAATTCACAAGTTGTAAAATTCACAAAACAGTAAAGGGAAATTCACAAGTTGGTAAATTCACAAATTGAGAAATTCACAAAACAGTAAAGGGAAATCAAGCTGATACAAAGACAGTTGTTTGCTGGTAAGGGTTAGCGTAGGGTTCTCCCTTATTGGTTAGTGTTAGTGTTTACTTACTTGTTAGGGTTCGGTTTACTGGTAAGGGTTAGTCTTTGCTGGTAAGGTTTAGGGGGTTTACTGGTTAGTGTTAGGGTTCGAGAAATTCACAAGTTGGTAAATTCAAAAATTGTAAAATTCACAAAATAGTATAGTTGTTAGCTCAGATTCAGAGAAAACAGTAAAGGGAACCCTAACCAGAAATTTCTGGTAAGGACCAGTCAACCTCATCCTGACCCTTGCCAGCAACTTCTGATATAAAAAAAACAAATCGAACCTTGTAGTTTGAGCACTCGTAAAACACCATTGCATTGTCTCTTACAACTCTCATAATGTAGAACCCGCAATATGGACAAGGAATTAACGGCAAGGAGAATGATTCAGAGCTGCTTCCTAGTTTTCTACGACGATGAGTCATGCTACGGCGATGAGCTGCTTCAGGGTGGAATTGATGTAGCACTCATGATCATCAGTAGATGGAATCGGGAAAATCGTGATTCAGCAGGGGCGGATTTTATTTCTGAAGTTGGGAGAGAACCATCGAGCGAGAGCAGGGGCGGATTTTCTCAATCGATGCAAGAGATGTGGGCGGATTAGAGCCATCAATGCTTTGGGAGATGTAATGGAGCTGGAGACGAGGGTAATTTAGGAATAAGTAAAAATAGGTATTATTTTATTTCTGAAAAACTGTAAAATATAACATTCAGGGCAAAAAAACCAAATAGATGCATTTTGAGGTGGCAAAAAACAGAGAAGGAATTATAGAGTGGCAATTTGCTAATTTTAGAGTTTTGAAGTGGCATGGAGCCAAATCCCCCTAAAAAAAAGTGCAGTAATGCACCTTCCAAACGTGGTTGGTTTTAAATTTCACTTGTGTTGAAGGGGAAACAGATCAGAATAAAGCTAAAGGAGAACAGTGTTTCGATTAGTCATATCACTTGTCATGTCAGAATAAATCTATGCATGTAAAACCATGATCAGGCTCAAACAATTTGGTACCAGTCATTTGTACCAGACAAAAATGTTATATTTGTTTACATTTGGTTCAGACTATTTAGGTAAAACCGTAAAAGATAATAACTTGAAGATTACCAGAATGTCCGAGTGGCATAAAAAATGAGCAAGGAATCCAGCCTGTTGATTTTTTATTTTTCTGTATTAGCTATTTTTGAAGAATCAGCTTGATGTTCTCTCACCAAATCTCTCTCTATATATATAAGAATTGATAAGTTCAAAATTGAAGGACAAAAGCCTAAATCCATACAATTCCTACAACCTCATCGCTCTTCTACAAAATCAAAAGGTGGTCAGATCTAAATTGCCTTCTTTTCTCTCTTTTTTTATTTATTTATGGCATTTATTATTTATATACACTTCATTGATGAAATTATACTTGGATGATTTAGAAATCAGTTCCCCATCCTACCTTTTTAATATTGCATGTTGTCTCATTGAAAGCAACCTTCAGATAATTTGTTGCTGAAAATTATCTAGGAACATGAATGTTGCCCCAAATTATTAAATCCATCATTTATCACAAGTGTGTAAATCACCTATATTATTAATTATTTTTGTAACTTTTGAATTAACTCATCTGAAAAAAAGAAATTTTCAAGCAATATTGATAGGTCAGCTTAATAAAAAAGCTATTCATTTTTAGCAGAAAAATGTCTGAAGATAATTCACCCCAAAGGAAGGTCCCACAGCTGAACCAGAGGATTCTCTCATCTCTTTCTCGCAGATCAGTTGCTGCTCATCCCTGGCATGACCTTGAGATTGGTACTATGCAGTAAACCATAGCCTTATTTACAAGGATACCAAATGTTATTGTACTTTTTTAAAGCATGGTTTCAGTATTTTTTCCCCTTAACTTGCATCCTTTGATGCCATTGCTAATCAAGGATAATTTCTCAAAAAGCGTCACAAATTAGAGAGAAAAGACCGTCTTCATTGAAAATAGTTAAACCAATCCCTGCAATAAAAGAACATTTTCAATACTTCCATTTCATGTATTAAGTACCAAAATCTTCAAATTTTTAGTCAGCTGCAACTTGATTATAAAAAATCTGGAAAGAATAGATGCAGAGATACATCACATGCTTCATAATGAACTCAGAGCAATTTTCTTACTGTACAGAGATCTATAGGATTTCAGATTTACAGAGAGTATATTGGTTCCTTATACATTTTTGTACCTCTTAGATATCACGAGATATACAAGTAGAAGAAATTTTGATACAATTGGATTGAAATTAAACATTTTATGTTATTTACATGCAGGACCAGGAGCTCCAGCTATTTTCAATGTGGTAAGAACTTGCCTCTCATGATCTCATCAGTATCTCTAGGAAAACAAAATAAATGAATCAAATTAATTTAATAATCATAAATTCCATTATTACACTATTTTTGACATAGTCAAAGTAGCAGTCAGATACCATCTTAATAAGAAATAATTGAAATTGACTAAAACATCATAATTTGAGGTTGTTGATTTTTTTTATCTGAAAACTCATTCTAATTTTTCCTATCCTATCATCTCAGGTTGTGGAAATCACCAAAGGAAGCAAGGTCAAGTATGAGCTTGACAAGAAAACTGGCCTGATAATGGTTTGTTCCCTCATGATCACTCTTTCCTCAAATTAGAGAAACATGCTCAATTTTTGTTCCAATTTATGAAAATTTTAAGTCCTTAGGCTCATAACACTAACCTCGCGTCGAAATGCAATTGGAAAGAATAGGTGGATAGGGTGCTTTACTCATCTGTGGTGTATCCTCACAACTATGGCTTCATTCCACGCACCCTTTGCGAAGACGGTGATCCCATGGATGTCCTAGTCCTCATGCAGGTAAGAGGAATATAATGTCTCTCTCCAGGTTCAAAAATTTTATCTAGATAAAAAAAAATACAAGGGTTCTTTTTGTGTTTGGAACCAAGTAACAATTATTAGTATATAATTTATTTATAAGCATCTTATTCATGTAATAGAAGTAATTATAATTTTTGGATTTGTGGATGAGCAGAGATAAAATCTGACAATCTAATACAGAATACAGAAATCTCCTCTTGATTTCACTGAACATATATTAAAATATATTAACTTTCTACAAAAATTTGTTTTTAATTTTTTAAATAAAAAGATATTCATGAAGCCATCAACCTATTAATAACTCTTGTTGAATTGCTGGTTAATTTGAACAGGAACCTGTCATTCCTGGTTGTTTCCTTCGTGCAAAACCAATTGGCCTCATGCCTATGATTGATCAGGTAAAAATCAAATTCCAACACTTATGTTGTTGCTAATTATGTAATACTATGTTTTATTATTCTCACCATTAAAAGAAATCCTCAATCATGTTAATAGGGAGAGAAGGATGACAAGATCATTGCCGTCTGTGCTGATGATCCTGAATTTCGCCACATCAGCACCCTCAGCGAGCTTTCCCCACATCGATTAAATGAGATTCGTCGTTTCTTTGAAGACTGTAAGTTGCATAAAATTGAAATCAAGCATGCATGCATGACCTTTGTCAAAAAGGTTTTAAATAACATAAAATGGAAAATAAAATAAATTGCCTAGAGTACCCTCCTCAGTCTTTCCTTAAATGACCAAGAACAGAATATTACATTGAAAAGGTATATATCACAGTTTATCTAATATGTTCTTTTTCCCATCTTTTATCAGATAAGAAGAATGAAAACAAGGAGGTTGCTGTCAATGAGTTCTTGCCATCTTCTGATGCACAAGATGCTATTCAGAAATCCATGTAAGCATTTTGCTATTTCATGAAGAACTTTTTTCATATATCATAACTGTAGCTTGTCCCATTTAATTCATAATGATATTTACTTCTTTATAAATCTAACATACCACTCAAATGGTTTCTTTATGGTTTGGATTTCAGGGACATTTATGCTGAACATATTATGTACAATCTACGCAAGTAGAGATGCCTACATACGAAGAAAACATATTACAGTTTTCAGATGAGAAATTACAGTTTAAGAATATGTTATATCAACTATTCAACTTTAAACCATGGACATGTATCCTATGCTTTTCTTGGTAGTAATTTACACAAGTGCTAGGTATTTGTGCACAGATGCCAAATCCAGCAATGTTTTTCCTTTTACTTGTATCATTAAACTAAAATATTGAAACTAATCCATTTTGCAAAATTTAGTGCATGTGAAATATTGTGGATTTATCTCCTCTACAGTGTTGTCATATGCTTTTCCTTTTTATCGAGAAATATACATTTGTTAGTTTACTATTTGTTTCTTGACAACTATATCCGAGCTAGAATTAGCTACATTGCAAGAGTAATAATTACCATAAAAGTCTAAGCACATAAAATATGTAAAATATATGACACTGTACACAAACAACATCATTGGAAGACACTTGCACTGCAGGACCAACAACTATTTCTTGATTGCTTCCTGAATAAAATTCTTTTTCTAATTTGATCAAAATTTGAATCCCCCTTATTTGTGATCGGATGGACAAGTTTTTTTTTACTGCAAAGCATACATAGAAGACAACCTAAATTAAGATAATTTCAGCCTCTACAATTTCAACATTTCAAGGCACCTAAACAACAACATACTACTTCCTTTATAGTCTAAAACAAAAAAAAAATCTAGAATTCATAATAAATATAAAACATAAAACTAAAAAGTCATATCTGACCATTTGTCACTAAAACAGTCATAACTTTCTCTAGGAAACTCTGATTCACTCGAAATTTGGACCATTGAAAACTAGACCTCAAGAAATTTAAATTCATTTCTCATAATTCCAGAACCAAGTTCATATGACCAGTCTAAATGTATTATTAATCAGCATTGAATTATGTGGTTGCACAAAACTCAAAGTTGTCAACTTAATGACTTCCTTAATATTTTTTCTGCAAATGCAACCTTAATTATGTGGCTTCGAATTCAAGTTGTAGGCATAAATTCTTGATCAACTTGGATTTGGTGCGACCAATTTTTTGTATCTGTATATGAGTCGATTGCGACCTCGGTTCACACTACATCAGTTTGCGTCAGGCTCTTGGATTGATGAAAAGTTTGACCTCAAGATTGTCTCCACTTTCTGATGACAGCTCGGAAGGTGGTTCAGCTGGTGGAGGTGGTTCCAACAAGAGACAAGATGGGAGCAGATTCGGAGCAGGAGTTTGTGTAGGTGGTGGTTCAGGTTTGACTAGTCCATAGTACTATTCTTCGGGTTCGAACTCGACCAGTTCTTCGTCTTTGTATTCTTGATGGTATTCTTTGGACTTGAAATACTCGTCAGCTTCTCAGGGAGATTCATCAAACTCGAAGTATTCTATGTCTTCTCGTGATTCTCGAGACAACTCTTCGATGTCAGTCTCGTGTATTTTCTCCTCGGGATCTTTGAGGAGAAAGTTGGGATCATACTCGCATCTGTCATCCTTGGTACCTTAAAAAATATACTCGAAATCAATCACATAAGCTTCCTCGGTGTACTCGAGAACGTATTTCAGGGTCATCCTCGTAAATTTCTTCTTTAGAATCATGCTCTTCTTCGAATTCTTGCTCAAACTCTTCATATTCTTATAGTTCTTGAGAAAACTCTTCAACTTCGAGAACCTCGCTTATTGAACCCGAAAACTTGATGATAATGCCTTTCAG
>CAXKVX010003833.1:0-25100 GCA_964058865.1 Eleocharis quinqueflora
TGAGAAGTATGGCCCTGAAAGAGTTCTTGACACCCCTATCACAGAGGTAACCATGTTTTGCACAATGAATTTTCATCGGAATTACATATAATCCTTTCATAATGTTGGAGAAGTCACCTTAGCATGTCTATACTTTCTGTACTGGGTATCATTTCTTATGGTGGTTGCCATATCCGCAGCTTTGTATTGTGTCTTTCGAGTGCATATACCTTTTCGATTGAGAAAAATTTCTTCGTTTGCCTGAACTTACAGACAACTTGATCAGAGCCTTTTCTGAATATGATGTATTGGTTTCCAACTTTCCATTGGGTTGTTTATTTAATTTATTTTAAAATTGAATGTAGGCTGGATTTACAGGAATAGGAGTTGGTGCAGCATACCATGGTCTCAAGCCTATTGTAGAGTTCATGACCTTCAATTTCTCCATGCAGGTTCTGGTTTCCTGAAAAAAAAATGATCTAAATTCGTTAACGAGTGTTTGAAATCTTAGCTGAACAGCAGCTGACTGCATAGCTCTAAAAGCTCTTGAGAATAGAACTTCTGAAATTAATTTGTATTTCAAAATCATAAGAAATGTAGTACTGCATAATGTATTTAGCAAATTTATACAGTTTGTATGTAAGCCGATGACAATACACGCCCCGGGATGGTCTTGTATTTTTTTTGTTGGTAGATTTTAATCTGTAATTATCATCAGATCTTTAACTAAGCACTCTATCTCTCTCTGTTTAGGCCATTGATCACATAATAAACTCAGCGGCAAAGTCGAACTACATGTCTGCTGGTCAACTATCAGTTCCTATTGTTTTCCGTGGCCCGAATGGTGCAGCTGCTGGTGTTGGTGCTCAGCATTCTCAGGTCTCTGTCTCTCTCTCAATGATAATTAGTAACATTATTTTACAATCTTGGTGACTGATGTGTTATCATAATTGGTCTCGTCAAAAAAAGTTAATCCTGAGGATCAGAACTACACAATTTTTGTACCGTTTAAGTTATGCCTGATTCTGGTACCAGTTTTATTTCAAAACCAGTTTGACTATATCTTTTGCCTAGTTTTGATTTTATCTTTTTCATCCTGATTGTTTAGTTCTCATTGCATGATCAATTTTATGATGCTAATTTGGGTTTGAACGGAACGGTTTATTTTTAAGCGATGAGCTACATTGCTACATTTAGTTCTGGTTTCGGGTTAAATTAATATGGATGGCAAAATTGGGAACTTAAGTGGGCAACAAGGCATTATTCTTCAATATAATGATGAGTACCCCACCTCCATGTACTGGATATACTGGTGGAATGTTATTAGAGGGACCCGAATCAAAATCCCATATACAAAGCCAAAAATCATTAGCAAAAGTTTTTGCATAAATATGGTTCATCAATAATGTGGTAGTGCTCTTTTGGGGATGCAGTGTTATGCAGCTTGGTATGCGCATGTACCGGGGCTAAAGGTTCTCGCTCCCTACTCAGCTGAAGATGCACGCGGCTTGCTCAAGGCTGCTATTCGTGATCCTGACCCTGTTATTTTCCTTGAGAATGAAATCTTGTATGCTATACTATTTTAACTTTTACTTAAATTTTTATTTGTTTTTCTTTTCATAGAACTTTGATATATTACCAAGTTGATGGGTCATTTGTAAATGATTCCAGAAGAGGATCTTTTATGATCTAATTCTCTACACCTTATCATGTTTTTTTAATTTTTATATGAATTTGCTAAATATATAACACTGTGGGCTCAACATTCAGGGTCACAATGATAATATTGTGAATCCAGTACCAAGTGCACCTTCTTCATTGCATGTGTAGCATTTTAGTGATCTATGCTATATTGCTAATATGTAAAATGCAGCTCTTATAAATGAATATCTGTTATGATGTTGGTTGTAATTTCAAATAAAATTGTTTTTTTGTTTTGTTGATTAGATATGGAGAGTATTTCCCAGTCTCTGCGGAGGTGCTAGATTCTAGCTTCTGTCTTCCTATTGGCAAAGCCAAGGTCTCTCTCTCTCTCTCACAAATGCACAAACATGCAGCGATAATCCATACTCAAGTTGAATTAAATCAAATGTTAAGCGAGTTTTGAGGATGGATTGCACAAAGTTCAGGCTAGTTTAGCATGATATTTGTTTGAGATAAGCTGTATTAGAAACAGGCATCTCTAAGGTTAGGTTTACTTTTGTTAATTATTCAATAGGATTAAAGGGTATTGACAACAGCATTTAATATTACACGAGTGTTGGTTAGTTGCAATCTTTTGTTCAATTGAAAAGGGCAATGCTTGTTAAAGAGAAACCCTGGTGCTTGATTTCTACCTTCTAAGAAAGTAATGTTTTGTAATTGCAGATTGAGAGAGAAGGAAAAGATGTCACCATCACGGCTTTCTCTAAGATGGTCGGCTATGCCCTTAAGGTGTGCTGAATATAATGTTGCTTGACTGACATACACATTGTTCATCTTAAACCTCTTCATAATCATTTTTATTATCTTCTTGTGGTGACAATGATGCACTCCTCTATTGTAGTCTGTAATTTTCTGTTCTGCTTTTATTTTTTCAGGCCGCAGATATGCTTTCAAAGGAAGGTATTAGTGCTGAGGTAATAATTTGTGTTTGATTCTATGTTTGGTAATTTGTGTGTTAGTGCTGAGCATCGAGTATCAATCTTGTCCTAGTGAAGTTTCAAATAAGGGTTTGTTACCAATACAAGATGCAATTCATTTGTCAACCTCAACCTAATGAATGTCAACTTACTACAAAATATGTGTCAGTGAATCCTGGATGTATATTACTGGATATGCAAAACATCTCCCTTTCAAAAATCAGATATGATCCTCCTTTTTCCTACTCAAGGAAAAGCATCTTCTATGGATTGATAACAGAAAGTATCTTCCATAGAAAAACTATCCTCTGGGACTTTCAAGGAACCATTTTGGCGCTGAAAGTCGAGAACTTCTTTCATTACATTACAATAGTGCAGCATTCCACTCCAATCCCTTTTAATGAGAATATGAGATGCCCAAATTAACTTGCTTCCTTACTTATGAAGAAAGAGAATTATTACAGAAATGTTTGTAGAAAAACATGAAATTATCCTCTTTTTAGTTATTTTAGTATTTTGTTCGCTAAAGGATGCTTCTTACCAGTTTGGAAATGTATTTATTTCCCCTAGGCGTGGATGTGATATATATTTTTGTTTTAATTGCACATATTTTGCTCTCTTAAACCATTAACAAAAAGTGTGTAAAAAAATTTAGGTTATAAATCTGAGGTCAATTCGGCCACTGGATCGGGCTACAATAAATGCATCTGTTAGAAAGACCAACCGGCTAGTAACTATTGAAGAAGGTTTCCCCCAGCATGGTGTTGGTGCTGAAATCTGGTCTCTCTCTCTCTCTCCCCCCCCCCCCCTCTTCTTTCCTCAGTTGTTGATCACTGCTTAGTTAACAGTGCACGAAATAAATGAATAAAATACAAAAATGGAAGATGATCAAGGATATTACGGGTACTAGTCCTCGAAAGAATTGATATTAGTGCTAATCACCTGTGATTCTGGTACCACTAAGCACACATGTTTAGGTTGTAGATTTAATAATGTATATATCCTGTAACTTCCGATGCTGTCTCATCCTTGTGATGCCCACTCTTTCTGCTTCTCTGTCTCATTCTAATGCTCTTCTTTCTGAAAAACAGCATGTCGGTGGTAGAAGAGAGCTTTGAGTATCTTGATGCACCTGTAGAGAGAATCGCTGGAGCTGATGTTCCCATGCCATATGCCCCTAATCTAGAGCGTATGGCTGTGCCTCAGGTAGTTCTTTTCCACCTTAGGCGTTACCAAGGCAAATGATTAAATAAACAGCAAATAAAATATATTAGATATAGTACCGAATATTGGATATAAGTAGGGTTTAGGTTCTCGTGGTATGTGGTTACAGAAAGTCACTAACAAGGCTGTGTGTTGTATCTGTTCCTAATAATGGAAAAGACCAACAATGCAACAATGCTACAATGCAGGAGAGTTATTGGCATGCAATTAAATTAGGTCTTAAATGAAGCTGATACTTGGTTTCACATTTAAACCCTGCTTATTGAGTTTGCTCATCATCTTTTCAGTTATAATCCTGATTTTAACCCGATAGAGCTCTATAAGAACCTCAGTTGTGCTATCCAGTTTGAATGTAATAGTTTGAGGTTTCAATCTCCTTACTGAGCACTCTAATCACCTAAAGGAGCACTACAAAGCAGAAACAAATGCCTCCAGTACCTACCTAGTTTACATACACCTGTTAACAGCAACTGAATAGGACCTAATCCAGCATTCTCCCCTGCTTAGAGTATGCCCCAAAGTACAAAATATTATGAAACAAAGGTATTTTGCATAACATAATGTATGTTATTTTTTTTTTTGTGGAATTTGTAGATTGAAGATATAGTACGTGCTGCCAAGCGTGCTTGTTACAGATCTGCCCCTTTGGCAGCCACAGCATAAGGTTGCTTCTGCTATGTTGTGCCTTTTTTTTAATTGGAGAGGTAAAAGAAATCTGTACACAATTTGCCAAATTTGGGTTAGTTCGCAGATGAGCCCTTTAGCTTTTGAATTTTGCAGTTGGATGACTGTACTTGTCTTTGGCTGGCATGGGAGATCTGATGAATCCTATTAGTATTTTTTGACCCGGCGAAATAATAGCTATCTGTCCAATAATAACTATATTACAGAATCAAATATGGAAATATCCCCATATTTTTCAGTTTCTAAATTACAGTTCTAATGATAAATTGTTTCCACTGAGTTATTGTATAAAATGTTTTGACGCAAATAATATGAGACTCTGAGGTATCGAAAGATATGTGACTTTTTTTAAGTTAATAAAAAGTAAATCCCAATGGAAGCAATCGTTCAATTGCTTTGTTGTTTTCATTTTTCAAGTTACATTCAACTTGCTGTAAAATTTGGGGACTAACGTATTTTTTTCAAAAAGAGAAAAGGTCCATCTTTTCTCAGAAAAGGAGAGTTATTCGACTTGCCTACTTGGCAATAGGCATCCTTTTTGTGACCTTGACCGACTGTGTTCTATCAGATATAACATCTCTTGAGTTTTAAAAAGACCAATTCTAAATCAACCGTCTCTTTCAGTTCTCAATGCTTGTTTGCACCATATAAAATTATCAGTATGGTTCGTATGTTATTTACCAGTAGTATCCATGGATACAGACTGATAGTGATGTATGCTCTAGCACCTTTCATGGTATCAGAAACAAATGCAGATATGGTTCTGCAAATCACTTTCAATGAAATATACACAAGTGCTCTCTGATACAACTTGATCAAAAATTTATCGATCAGTCTCCTCCTGTCGTCTACGGTCTACATCTTGTGTCGCCGTTTTGATGGGACATTATGTCGTTGAATACAAAATGTGTTACATTCAAACTGATTAGACTGCTCTTGTGTCAAATACAGTTTTTCTTTGAGTGAATGTTGTTATATTACTGTATTCAGATCCACATTGAATAGACTGTCAGTATATGATGAGAGTGCTTGGTGAAGTGAAGTTTTATTCATTATGTTGTTAATATATTTTTTAAAGGTCAAAATTTATATATTTTTTACTATTATTTAAATGATTCAAAAATCATTAATATTGTCCAGAAATCAATAGATCTAAAAACTTTTTTTCATAAAAAAATTAGTAAACAATTCTTTTAAAAAATATAAATTTTGGTTTCTAAGAAGATTTTATATAATGAACATATTTAATAATTTGGATCAATGATTTAGACTTTGAAATTGAAGATAAGAAAAGTGAAATAGAAGAATATTTTTATTTCATGAAACAATTTAGCCTAACTCTGAATCATATAAATGTATTATGTTAAAAATAAAAAGCCACTATCGACATACAGACTTTTTTAATGGAAAACTAATATCTAAATCATTGATTTTATTTGTACAACTAATGTTAATAGTTTACACATATTTGTTATCATCATATTTAAGCCAGTCATTTGATGTGATTTTATTTGCAGACTTGTGTTCACTACTATGATGACTTTTATCTCATGAAAATGTCAGTTGTTGTAGTAGAAACAAGATTCAAGAAATATAAAACAAACAATAGATAGAAAAACGTGACAATCAGTGGCGAAGCTTCTAAGGATCTGCTCCTGAAAAGTGTAGAGGAGAAAAAGGAGGAGAGAATCACTTGCTCCCGAGCTAAAAATGGTGGAGGAGAACGAAGGAGAAGGGAGGTGATCCGAGACGAAACTTTAGTGAATTTTTATGATAATTTGTCTCCTCCGATTCGAGGTGTAAAAACATCCTCCTTTCGATTTCTTTTTGTTCCTTCTTCTTCCTTCTCTTTTATCTCCGACTCGAGAACACACTCCAAGTCAAGGTGGGTCATGAGTCGTGACTTTCTCTTAAATCAGAAAATATGCATTAAATATGAATTAATTTTTGTTTTGAGTCAAAAGAAAAAAGACTCCTTTAACCTCTCAGAATTCCTTTCATTTCACTCAATTAGACTCATCTGTACAAAAAAAAATAGCTCTCTTTAAACAATTAATTGAAAATATCTCATTAGCTTCAATTGGTCTAGTGCTGAAGCTCTGTCACTGGTGCCAAATGTTAAAGAAGCATGATTTAAAAGATGAGCTTGGACTGCTCAAATTTGAATAATTATAATGTGTAAGATTTGTATTTAATTTAGATCCAATAATTGAAAAAGGACACTGTGTTTGTCAAGTGCTCTAAAGTCAAGAGCAAGTAATTGATAAGTGATTTTAATGCATACGTGTTTGATTGAAGTAAATTAAATAGATATAATATTAATAAACATATCCTTATACAAAAAAGAAGAATAATAACAATAATAATTACAACAATAATTACGTTCTTAAATGGTTTAAAAGAAACAAAATGCTTTAGAGAATTGAAACAAATTTTAGAGAGTACTAGTAAAATGTCTCATTGCTTCGGCATCGTAATTAGAGGAAATATTTATGCTAGAGCCATTCTTATCATGTAAGAAACATATTGTTCATAAGTTAAACCATTTTAGATTTGTTTCCTTCCGTAAAAACTTATCATTTAACGAGGAATAACGAAAAATAATATAAAGTTAATGAACTCTAAAATATTTTGTGATTTGCTGTTTGGTGGCACTTAGTCTGTGCTCCTATGCTTCCCACATGAATCTCACAAAACACCATAGAAACATATATAATGAATTATAAAATTACACTTGTAAAATATTTTTGTTATAAGAACATTTATGGGTACAAAATAGAAGCGAGATAACTGTTAACTAAAATATTTGAAAAAAAATCTTTATATATACTTAAATTTGGTAAGGATAATTAGTTTATTAAAACAATATGTGGGTGCAACCTATATGCCATGAAAGTAACTCTGAAATAAAAATTTGTGAAATAAGTAGAAATAAACAATATAAAACATTCTCCTTCACGAAATCTGCAGATAGCTCGGATCATGATATTATTAAAAAAAATGTTCTAAGATTTATTCCCCGGCCATGAGTGGTTTGGCCCATTGGGCCAAGATTTGACCCAACAATAAATTGTTAATTTGGTCTAATATAAATTGTAAAACTTTCCGATATGTCAGTTTTTGGAGATGCTGGCAGAGTGAATATAAAAATAAATACAGAATTTTGCCTTGGTGCAGCGGTAAAACTGTCATTTTGTGATCAGGAGATAACGGTTCCGAGTCGTGAAAACAGATTTTTATAAAAAATAGAGAATAATTGCGTACAAAGACTTCAAAATAGTCCGATCTTTCTCCGAACTTCGCACAAGCGAGAGCAACGCCCATTGTGCCTACCACTCCATTAGATAAGTCTCAGCAAAATAAACTCACGTTATTATGTGATATTATGTTTCATTTGTAAAGATTATACTGGCATGTCGAAGATTCAAAATAATTTAAAATAATTCTTTTGATTTAGTAAAGGACATCACTCTTGGTGGATCAGGTTGTGTGCTCAAATTGTGATAAGAAAGTTTTTTATTTTTATATATTTAAAATCAAGAAGCTTTAATTCTATCTTTTAACAAAATAAAATTTAAAACAATTGCAAAAAAACTTTTTTATCTTGGGAGTTTGTCCCTGACTTCACCCCAGATTTTAATAATAATTGTGATTAGTTTGAATAGATGTATAATTGTCCGTGATGCTATCTACATTAAAAATATTTCTTCACACATCCAAATTAAATGTATTTATCTTTTAATTCAACAATTTTATTATAAAAAAATATGATAATATCTTTTATTAATATTTTAATGTAAACGATAAAATATATAAAAAAATAAATTTAACTTTAATATGTGGAGCAATATTTTCGATATCAATAACGCACCAAGAATTATTTTCTATTGATTGAACTGAGCAACATGAGACTGTTTAATGGAGAAATATTAATAAACGACTTGGATCACTGGTCCTACTATTTAATGGAGAAATAGTTTTCAACTTCCCCTACTAATTCCAAATCTCCAATCTAGTACTATTAGGGTATGTTTGACAAAATAAGGAATAACGATAGAAAATTACAATTTAGAATAGTAAAAGTATAATAGTATTATTTTGAAAGAGTGATAGAAGAGTGGTATTCTTTGTTGTATCTAACAATTTTTTTATATTTGTCGATTTGCAAAACAAATTGAATTTTAACTTGCTTTGTGTTTGAGAAATTTTGTAGGGAATTTATAGCAATATTGGAGATGTAATGTGGACAAGCAAAGAAATTTAAGAACAAGCATCAAAATATTAAATGTAAAATTCTTTGTAAATTTGTTTAATTAAGATTTCTTGAGCTTGAGAAATTGAATTCCAGAGACCAAGCGTTAGCCAATGGTTGGTTCATCTCAAAATTCCAAATTTCCTATGTTTTATCAGTTGATTCAAGAGAGAAAGCGTTAGCCAGTGGTTATTAATCGTTGGTAACGGTTCAGTCTTCTAAATTAACCAATTTTCCACATTTTATACATTGATTCCAGAACCCAAGCGCTAGCCAACAGTTGACAATCGTTGACTAATGGTTAGTTCTTCGTTTGAGAAATTCAGCTGTCCTAACCAACCATTAGTAACGATTGATAACCGACTAACCGTTAGTAACGGTTCACTTTAAAATATGTTTTTGGAAGTTCTGATTGTGCTGCAGTACAAAAGGAATTGTTTCAATTCCTTCCCTTCTATCTTGCTCTATTGAAATTTGCATCAGCTTTTTGTTCTTATTCCTCCATTGACAACCTTCTCCTCCATTAAAAATCTCAAGCTCAACTAATCTTAATTAGCCAAATACTTTTGACTGATTTTGGAGATTGTCAAGTTATTCTACTCTTTAGCCTTTGTGTGACTTCACGAATCTAGTCTCTACCTTTGTGTGTAAAGAGCTAGATCTCGGCCCTTGTACAAGATTATTTCGGTGTTAGTGCAAACAACTCGAATTCGTTACCAAGTCGAGGGACCAAGAGTCGCGGAGTGTAGGCTCGTCAATAGACGAACTCCGATAACATATCGATGTCACATGTTCTTCAATTCGTTTGATTATTCCTAAACTCGTCTATTTTATTGCTTCTTATTTAAATTGATTGAGTTGAATTGATTGTCTTGTGAAATTAAGTTAGCCATTTGAATTGAATTGTGCATAATAAATATATATAAATCTAGAAATCGAACTATTACCTATTCACCCCCTCTAGATTTATTATTCTTGACTATTCGAAAGAGCAAAATTATTTTTTGACAAATGTTAATTGGAATAGTAACCTTGTCACTACTTGATTATTTTTCTTTAATTTTGTAAGATCATACTTAATGATCAATAAAATTAGAGGGCTTGATCCTCAATTTTTCATCAAAAAAGTGCTAATTGGAATAACACAAATGTTGATAATTATAATAATAATAATAATAATGATGATGATATAATACAATAATGATATAATATAATAATGATACTAAACTAAATAATATAATAAGTTAATATAATATGAATTATTTTCTTTAATAAATAAAATAATGATATTGATGATAATAACAATAATAATTATAAAACAAATAATAACTATTATTAAAATAATAGTTAATAATGAAAATATAAGAAAAATATAATAATTATAATGATATTATTTTTAAAGTAATAGAATAATAACAATAAAGTAACAATACAACATAAGATAAGAATATTAATAAAAATAATAATAATTAAGTAAATAATAGAATATAATATTATTAATTACTAAATATAATAGAACATAATCAAATAATAATTATAATTATAGTAATAATAATATAAAAATTATAATAATATGTATTATTTTAAAAATAATAAAATATATAATATACTAAAATATTATTAATTATATTGCAGATTTAATTGTTAATTTTGTCATACAAAACAATATATTATATCTTTATGTGGTAATATATCGAAATAACTTATTTTATCTACTATTATATTATTTTATTTAGAACCTTAGACATTCCTTCCTTATTAAAATAGATATTTCTGAATATTATTCGGGTGCCAAAGGGACCCTTAGTCTGGTCAAAGCTCACAATAAATACATGCAACAAAAGTTGGAAGTTGTCGATCATCCTATGGGACCTTTCCCCCAAGTAATTTCTCATACTTCTATTAGGCTGTGCTCCATATCTAATTTTTGGAAGGGAAGAAAGAGAAGGTTACGGAACAAATAAATGTAACTTGCTCCATAAGTGTCAACGAAAGGAAAGAAAAATGTTCGGAGGTTAAATCTTTCCATCCAAATAATAGATTTTCTTAACCTCCAATTTGGAGTGTAACATATTTCCTTTCCTTCCCTTCTCTTCTCTTTCCTTCCTTTCCTTTCCTTATCCTTCCTTTCTCTTTTCCTACCTGGAGCAGACCCTTAGCGAAAAACTAGGTAGACTAGGGGAGAGACATAGTGGGTCCACGTCGATCCCTATTTCTGTGCTCACCAAACACAGCGCACCGCACTCAACCGAAAAGGTAGACTATTGAATGTTGAGCGTTGACGCTCACCAAAGTTGGAAAAGACCCCTCTTTAAAGTAAAATAGTAGAGTTTATGAGTTTACCCTAAAAAAATGCAACATTTGTGCGAATGTCTCTCTATCTCTATGCACGATTTATGACTTTTCATTATTATTATGAAGTATAGTTGTATTTATACTAAAATTAAAATGTAAACTATTTAAATTATAGTTTTGTCTTATTCTAATAATTCCCCGTCCTGATTTTAACTCTTTACATTTTAAAATGTACTATCTTAGAATTTTCCTAATATTTTTTTTCATTTTTAAAAACCATCATTCCTAATAAAAGGAAGTTGAAATTTTACGTTTAAAACTTCTGTGTTGGTCCAAAGTTAATATAGATAGTTTGATCATTTTTTTGAATAAATCACAACTATTAATTCTTTATTTTTAACTTTCATCTTGCATCCTCCTCAACCCAATATTTAGCTCAATAGTGAAAAATAATTAACCAAATATGTATTGCTTTTGTGCAAATCATACAAGACCAAATAAATTGATAAAAATCACATTAATCAACAAAGAAATAAAGTATTCCATGTTGTCTTTTTTAGGGTATTTGAGTAAAAAGTTATTTAATGTTAAATGCTACCATGATCAATATTTTGTTTTTGTAATTTTTATTTTTCATTTATAATGTCTTCATTATGTAATTAACAAAATCGCGTGAACACTTTTATTATTAAAGACTATAAAATTTTGTTTATAACACTCTATTGTGTGGGCATCTTGCTAGTAAATCTAAAATAGTAAAAAAATGTTTTTTTCACATAAAATCAAATAGTTTTCCAAACGTGTGAAAGAAATATTACAGAATCTTACATAAATTTTGATATCTTAATAAGATTTCGGATATGTATAACATAACGCTTCAGATCGTTGTGTAGATATGAAAAAAATACACATTTGCCAGTGAGCTTTCAAGAATCTTTTACAATCACAAAACCGAAAGCAATTATGTAAGCATGATTGTGAACCTCGCACGAAATATATTTTATATTTCAACATTTTTTTAATATGTAATTTCGTATATTAACAATATTTAGAAAAAGTTCTAATCTTAAACGGATTCGTCGTTAAAAGGTTATTTAGGAATATTTTATTGTATTTTGGAAATAAGTATATTTGATTGTTAATTTGTATACTTTTTTTTCCCCTGTTTCAATGCAATGCAATACACGTATAGTCTGTCTTCGAAAAATTTAACATCACACAAAGCCTAGATTATTGAATATTGTTATATTGGAGGACTTTTTCGGAAAAAGAACCTAGTACCCAAAAAAAGAAGCTCTGGATCATATTCCTATTTTGGAAATATCCCAGTTGTCAGTTTAGTGGTTTTTTTTTTTTGATTTAGTGGTTCCATGTACGTTCACCATCCGACACGTAGGCACTCTTTTGGATCTTAGTGAATTTAACATGAAACTGGTCTATATAATTAACTGACTAATGCTCAGGTGCTATGTCATGGAGCCATCTTGCTGGAGTGCAGCTGAATTCTTTCGAAGAAAAAAAAGTTCAAAGATGATTATATATTGAAGATTTTTTAAAAATGATTATGTATTTGAACATTTTTTTGCGTAAATAATCATGTAAATTATTTTTTTTAGAAATAACCATCATTTCGAATCTCTGAAAAAAAATCGTAAATCTTGAATCCCTGACGAAAATCCTAAATACGCCCTGAAAAAAACCGTAACATGTTCTCTCTATTTTGGTGTTTGTTAATATAACTTTAAAGCTTCGTCAAATATATATATATGTAATATGTACGTAAATATGTAATGTTAAAGCATTACTTAGATGTTAGATCAGCGTAATATGCATGCGCTCGAATTTTGATGCAAAGATATCATACTTTATATGTGAACTTCATACGTACGTGGATAAACAAAAGACTGTCAAAAAGTTATCAGTGTGCTTTTTGGCTTTTGCTACCGCGTTCACGAATTTTTTTGAATTTTGATGCATCTAAAGAGATTCAATGTTAAAAAAAAGAATAATATGTCAAAAGGATGGATTAACTATGTCAAAACATATGCAATCCACTGTGTAGTGCAGATGGAGAGGCACAAGCCCCTCTACGGAGATGACAAGTAGGAGCGTCGATGCAACATCGTTTTGTCATTTTTCGTTTCATTTCGCGATAAATTAAACGAAAACAAAACGAAATTAAAACGATATGAACAAAAACGAAACAGCTAACGAAACGAAAATTTTCATTTCATTTAAAAAATATAGTACAAAATATTAGAAATTTTCGTATTACATTTATTTTGTGACAAACAAAACGATAAACAAAATAATTAAAAAAATAAAATTGTGTTTTGTGAACGAAACTAAACTATTTCGTGGTCGTTATCTGTTCACTGTTTCCCACACAACAAATTGATGGGAACAAATTTTCAATTTTTATGTGATTCTCGAACGATGATTTTCACTACATAACAAAAACGAATAGTAAAAAAGAAGTCTATAAACAGAGAGATCAGGATAATCACAAAAAAAATGTACACATTCCTCTTGGCTTAGATAGATAATGGTATTAGAACATTGCTAATTTAATATGCATAGAATTTTTTATGTAATTTCAAATATTTTATTTTTTTAAGATTCACGCTGCACTAATTTCAAAAACATCAAAAAACTTGAAATATTTGTCTTTGGATATACATTAGCAATGTACATGATATTAACTTCAATCTCTCATAAAAAAATGACACTCTCCACTACAATATGATTTTATTGCATTTTTTATTTCTTATAACATGTCAATCTAAGAATAAGAAATTGGATATAAAAATAATTGGTTAATAATTTTTAATATATGTTATATTCAGGAGCAGAGGCAAAAAAATTCTATAAGAGTCTGCATTAGATTCTCTACATTATACATCATAATAGTAACTTAATTAATACAAACTTTTTAGTATGGAAATTAATAGTATTAAAAGAATTGTGATATATGTGCAAATTGACATCATTTTTCTGACCAATAACATAATAGTATCATAAAGGTATTAAGACCAATAAACGGTAATTATATTTTTTGGCATTCATAATTACCATAATAAGTACTTGTTACGGTTGTTTTCCAAGCTAACATTAAGAAAATAAATAATTAGTTTGTAATTTTATAATTTGAATAATGTTGTTGATGGTAATATTTTATTAAATTATTTAAATATAAGTTATAAGTACATATTTCTTTCACAATTAACTTTAAAAAATTTAGTGAGGACGATAATAAAATTTGAGAAAGTGGGGTAATTTGTAAATTTTTCCGATTATATTGTACAATGTTATTTAGTGTCTATGCAATTAATTAAACTTTTTTCAACCGAAGTCAATAATATATCTAATATTATTGTTCAGAAATAGTAAATCTTTTTCTTTTTTTTATTATAGGTCTTCTTTATATTAGAGGTCGAACTCAACACCCAATTATTTTAGGTATCAAATCTCCATCCTTAGTGTTCGCTTGAACTTGAACATGTGAACTTAGCGATAATTGACGATCATTCGTACTGGACATTACGTTGGACAACAACAAAACTTAAGAAAGTGAAATGGGTCTTGTTAAAAAATGGCTGATGATATTTATGCACTAAAATGAATATGAAAATTTAAATTACTAAATTATTTTGGATTGATCAAATAATTTGAAAAGAATCTTACCGAAACAAAATATAATTAAGTTTGTTATTATATTGGCGAATCGAAGTTCGCTTTTTTGTCTTATATCGATAAAAATTCGCCAAATAGATATTAAATTTGAAAAGTAGAATTAGCAGCATAGATAATTTATACTAAATATGTACAACTAGTGTATTACATCTTTGTACAATTAAGATAATAATATGCTTTGCATCATTTGAAAATTAATAGTCCAATTTTGTTAGCACTTAATCAAGATCAAATAATTTTTAAATTGCATCAAATTTCATAAGCTACCTACTTAGATTGCTGATAATACATATATAATTTTATATTTTAATTTTGATAGTAGTCTTGTCAATTATCATCCTCCTCAAATAATTTCATGGACTCGTATTTTGAAAGATTTTTTTTATTTTTTTCCCTTTTGAATGCACAAAGTTGCAATATGCACGGATTGGAAATTGGGAAGTACAATTTATCAGTGAATACGCTAATAATGGATTTAAAATATTTAATTCCATACCCGATAAACATTGCATACTCAACTTATTCATATACTTTTTCTTTTTTGGTAGTAATTAAATTGCTTAGTCAGAGACAGGTGGTTATTGGGTTAATACGAAAACAAAAAATCGAAAATCAAATATTTTGCGTTTAGAAAATCTGAAAAATACGAGGAGAACGAAAAGGAAGACAGACAGCTACAGTCCTAGTTAGAGAGAGAGAGAGAGAGATCCCCTTCTCTTTGCTGCTATCACACCGTCACTGCTCTCTCTCTCTCTTTCTCTCTCTAAGGTTTCCTTAATCAGTCTCTTAGGTCGTCTCTTATTTGAAATCGAACTAGTATATAACTGGTTTTGGAATTGAGTTTGGAATTGGATTGTGGATTGTGGATTTGGATTTTAAATTCGTCATGAAATCGTCTTTGAAGAAGATACGCGACTTTGCTTTGCACAGAGGCGACCAAGACAAGGATGCGAAGAGGAGAGATGGGCCCCACATGCCAGTTTCTCCTCACGAAGAGCTCCTTCAAGCTGCCAAGGTTTCCTTTCTCTTCGAAGATTTTTGAGCTTTTTCTGAGACAAAACTCATAGTTGTGAAAAGCAGTATCTATTCGGGCTTATACTGTAGATGATCTCGAGAACACACTTCAGAATTTTGGGAACAAAGTTCAGTTGTGTTAGGAGATTGGTGGAGGCTTTGTTAAAAAGTTACTCCAGAGAAGTTGTAATTGAACTTCAGTACTTGAGAATCAAGCTACAAGTTTCTCTTCTTCTGATTTTGAGGCATAGCATGGGTTGCACAGTTTCTGTGTGTGTGACAGTGAGTGGAGCAGGGATGGGGTTAAAATTTAGTCTGGATTAAAATATTTAATTATCTATTCAATCTATAAGTCAGGTTGTTAACTTGTTTGTGAACATTCAATTTTGATATAGCAACTCAGGCTAACAAACTGAATACTATTTTTGGCACATAAATATACTTATGCCAGTAATCAATGCATATTCGACTTATTATACATTTGAGTAACGCATACTGGTACTGAGCTTGATTGGTATGCAATCACAACTGTCAGCGACCCTGCGAGTCTTTGAAGTTAGCTGCCTCAAATAACTCGAGTCCTGTAATTAATTAGGCTTCGTTTTTAACAGAATTTACAGTCACTGGCTCAAACCGTTACCTATCTTTAAATTCTGTATTTTTAGGAGATGCAAGACATGAAGAATGGGTATGATAGTTTGCTGTCTGCTGCTGCTGCTACTGCTAATAGTGCATATGGTAATTTTTATCCTTTTATTCCCCATTACCGACTTTTCTTCTTTCCGATACTTACTTTTTACTATCAATTGGAAGCTTTTATGTTGATTTATTAATTATTATTTTTTTATTGGCATTGCTTTCTTACATATTCCTTTTTTAAATTGTAGAATTTTCAGAAGCCTTGCAGGAAATGGGTTCATGCCTCCTTGAAAAAATAGCACAAAACAATGATGATGAATCACGTAAGCTTTTTTATGTATTATTCGTACTATTTCCAATTTTATTTTCTTATGGCTTCTGCTTGTAGTCTCTATATTGTTAGTGCATCTATGCAGCAATGCAGAAATGCTGGGTCATATTCAGAATGACCCATAGTTTAGACATTAGCAGTACATTTTTTTTTTACATCTGAGATGCTTGTTCTTAATTCATATTACGAGCTTCTCTTTTATATTTTTTGTTTGTTTCATATTTAAGTTATACAATGTAGGTAAAGTTCTGTGGATGCTAGGAAAAGCACAATTTGAGCTTCAGAAGTTTGTAGATAGCTATGTATGTAACATTGCCTTTGTTATTCATTTTTTACAATTCTAACATCTACCCAATTTTTTACAATTCATTTTTATAATTTTTAATTTATAATCTCCTATTTGGCAGCGTGCTCATGTCATTCAAACCATAACCACCCCATCAGAATCTCTTCTTAAAGAACTTCAAACTGTCGAGGTCTCTTCTCTCTCGCACAAAATTGATTTTGTACTGGTATTTGTATGGAACCTGGTCAATGCTGGTTTGGCTTTATCCAAGGTTTTAGGTTAGAAACTTAGAATGTACTGAAATTTGGTCAGCTTATGGACAAAGAGGCTAAACATCTGCTAGTGTTTTGGTCGGTACACAGGTCAGAGGCATGAATGTTAAAGTACAGCGACCCTCCACTTTTATCACAATTTGGTTTATGTTAAGCATATTTTCTCTAGAACTTATGGAAGCCCTCGATTGACGTGAACAAAAAGACATCAATCTTGCAATTTTATAAATTTGAGCTGTTTTAGTCTCAGTTATACTGGCACTTTATGATTAATTTCCAAACAACAAAAAAGAAATTAAAGATTATACGTAAAAGGGATCTTTTTTATGATTTAAAAGGATGTATGTTAAAATTAAATAACTTGCATGGAGGAGATGGTGACAGTATTAGGTCTAATTATTAATGCGTTTTTCTTTTCACATTTTCTAATATAGGAAATGAAGCGGCAATGCGATGATAAAAGGTACATATTATCGTGACCACTTCAAGTATTGTATCATTTTAGTTCCAGTATGAATAATTTGGTGCATGTGGGAACTAATTTGGCCACCATCCAGTGCTTCGTTCTTATAAAGCAGGAGTTATATTTTTGTTATAAGTTGGAACTGTCTAGACCACCACCACCACCCCACCCCAAATTTTTAATACATGGACAAAACCGTGAGCCGTTCTTGAACCTTGCGTCAATCACACAGGTAGCAATTTGTAGACAATTTCTCTCTCAATTTTGTAATATAGAGAAAGAGAAACAACTACCGTAGTTAACATTATCCTCACATTTTCTGAAAAAGAGTGTTCAAATAATAGACAAGCCATATTGTTGCAATGCCACCCATTGCCTATATGTTGTAAAAATACCTGGCATTATGTCTCCGCCTCAATCTCCTTTCAAGTGGATGAGTTAGAATGGAGAGAAGTGTAAACATTTTAAAGAGTGATAGCAGGTCTATAGGAGTCTCTCTATGACCTTTTGTGTAGGATACATTGAAAATTGTCCTCCATTTTAGAAAGGTACGAACATTTTAAAGAGTGGTAGCAGGTCTATAGGAGCATCTCTATGACCTTTTGTTTAGTCCACTTTGAAAATTTTCCTTCATTTTCTTTAAATAGGTTAAATAAGTCCGTAATTACCTATTTGTTTCTGAAGAAATTTGAGTTCCTGCAACCGAGAGGGTTAGTAATGATGATAAATAGTAGTGGTGGGACATACAGATGGATGGCTATATTATGTAGGATACCTCTTATTTCTCCCTGCCAAACAAAAGTCTTACATCTCGTGATTATATCCGTAGGATCTTATACAAATTCCAAATAATAAAGAAACAACCCATGTGTCTTAATGACAATTATTTTCCCCCCTTTGAGACAATCAAATTGTGTATGCTTACTTCTAGGGATTTGTACAAGTACATGCAAAATCAGAGGGATAGCAACAACAACAAAGGAGGGAAGTCTAGTAGCAAACATGGGAAGGGGGCAGATAGCTTCTCTTATGAACAAGTGAAACAAGCTCATGACGATTACAATGAAGAGGCGACACTTTTTGTTTTCCGGTTGAAGTCCCTCAAACAGGGCCAATTTCGGAGTCTTCTCACTCAAGCCACTCGCCACCATGCTGCCCAGGTATACCTCTGTAACCTTCTGTGCCACGTGTCTGTGTTGCATGCATGCATGTTTTGGCTGTGGCTACATGTGTCCTATTGTTTATAAGTGCGTTCCCGTATAACTCTATTTAATTGTTCCTTTATGTTCGCACGGGTACAAGTTGAAAATTATAGTTTTCAGAAATATTATGTACAGATCCAGATATCCATATCCATATTCATATCTGCATCCTTTTCCCATATCTTTTATATGTCTGTGTCCAGATGTACTTTCACATGTATACAAAGGTTTAGCCAGATGGATTATTTGCTCCATCTTCTACCCTATGGATTATAGTTTCTTTACCTATTTGTTGTACTAAAATAAGCTCATATTTTATTGTATTGCCAGAAAAGCATATTATAGTGATTAATGCAATAAATAGCAGCAAAAGGACTCCCAACTGCATAATAATACCCACATGGAGCCACAGATGTACTAACTACTGGTTTGTACTGTGGTGCAGTTGAATTTCTTTAGAAAAGGGGTAAAATCTCTAGAGGCAGTAGAGCCACAGGTGAGAGCAGTGGCTGATACACAGCACATCGATTACCATTTCACTGAATTGGATGATGATTTTGATGATGATGACGACGACGATGAGGGGGATGTGTATCCTGATGGTGATGATAATATCAGCAATGATGGCAGCAAGTTAAGTTTTGATTATGGTCAGGGCAAACGAGCTAGCAATGCTACTGCTCAATTTCCGAGGAAGTCACTTGAGGTAAAAGATATCTATTTTGTGCCGTACTCAGCATATCTGAACCAGTACTGTACTGCAGAAGTGAGAACTCTGGACAGAATGGATGTTAGTTTTTGTTCCAGTTCTCAATTCTTCCCTGTCAGGCCGGATCTTCCAAGTTTGATCTGGTTGGGTCCAGCATTAGTTATATGTTGGTTGGTAGCAGTTTACACCAAGACATGCCCAGTTGGCATTGTCCTGGTAATTATCCTTGGCAGCATTCTCCAATATTTTCTTGTTTTATATAGTTATTGACTGTTAAATTTATGTAGTCCTTTGCAGCCTTATCCAATACTTTCTTGTTTTGTAGTTATTGACTGTTAAATTATGTATTTTGATATTAAAATGCTCCTTTCTTACAGGAGAATGTTGACCGTAACCAGTCTGATACTCCTTCCTTTATTGGAGCTTCTAAACCTGTTAGCCAATCAGAACCTCTCCTACTGGACAAAAGCCCTGACCCTTCGGACCGCATAAAGGCAATATTGCAGAGAAATCTGTCTATTAAAAGAAATCCCAATTCATACGTGCTCCCCACCCCTACTGGAGAGAATAATCTCCCCCGGCCTTCTATTTCTAAGCCAGATCGCACTTTTCAGTCCCAACCTCTCTGGTACTCCTTCCCCCTGCAACCAAATCCTAATGCCACAATTAAGAACCTGAAGGAAAATGAACATTTTCTGCCAACCCCACAAAAATTACCTCTCAAGGAAAGTAACATTGTCAACCCTAAATATAGAAATAGGAACCGTGTGGATTCTGATACTAAGAAGGTTAAGATTAATGAACTTCATGAGCTGCCGCGTCCCCCTCCAGCTCGTTCTCCACCACCTTCTGCAGTCCTTGTTCCTCATTCAGCACCTCTGATTTCAAAACCTAACCAAGAAAGAGAAAAAGAGAAGAGATCAGCAGTGACATCTGTTGGTGCGCCAAAAAATGTGCCATCACCTCTTCCTGCACCACCTGTAGGAGCTGTGATGGCACGCAGCTACTCGATACCATCAAGGGGTACAGATTGGCGAGAAGATGGGGTCGGGGATGCAAAACTGGTTGAGGGGTTTAAGGAGAAAAACTTGAGAGAAGCTGTGTCACCACCTCTCAAGCCAATTGCTTTAAAGAACGTACCATAAGTGTGTAGGCATTCTGATTAGGCACTGAGAGTTGGCACATTTAAATAAGGTGAGTCTATGTCATAATCCTTTGTTCTTTTGACCAATTTTGTTTAGTTGGAAAATAGCAATACTGGGTTTGTCAACGGCTTTTAGTCATGACAACGTTTTGTTAACTGTTTTTTGTTTTTCATTGCAGCTGCCAGCATGCCAGAGATAGAAATTAAGTGTTAGATAAATAGTTCGAGGCTTGGGTTTATTCGGCTTTTGTATATTAGTTGGTAATTAGATTAGGTAGCATGCAAAAATAATCTCTCTTTCAAGTAATGACTAATGATTGCCTATAATCTGGTCTAAATAAATGCGTACAAATTGTTTTCTACTTTAAGGGTGCGTTTGGCTGAAGAAAGTGGATAAACAGCTCCTGGGTCATCCATGGCGGTGTACAGTTTTGTTCGATTCCCCACTCTCGGGAGCTGGACGATGCCTTCTCTCGCTCCATCAAGTAGCAGAATAACGGAATAAGCGACTATTCCGAATACTAGCAGTGCCAAACAAAGAATTGGCAGATTGGAATAGAGGGTAGAAGAGCTATTTCAGTATACCATCATATAGATGGAATATCGGAATACACTGTTTCGTATGACTAACCAATCAAATTTGCAATGTAATTATCAATTTAATATATAATATATATTTTATTATTATTATTAATTATTATTATTATTATTGGCAGATTAGAATAGAGGGTAGAAGAGTTATTTTCAGTATACCATCTTTATTACGAAAATAATATTAATAATTATTATTTTAATATTTTTAAATAATGCGTATTATGATAATTTTAGATTATTGTTATTATTATTAATATAATTATCATTATTATTTGATTATATTGTATTATATTTGTAATTAATAATATTATTATATTATTTTTATTATTAAAATAATATCAATAATTACTAATAATTATTATTATTTTAAAATAATACAAATTATTATAATTTTTATATTATTGTTATTATTATCATTATTATTTGATTATGTTGTATTATATTTGTAATTAACAATATTTAAGTATATTAGATACTTATTATTAATATTATTATATTATTCTTATTATAAAATAATATTACTAATTAATATTATTTATTATTATTACTATAATTAGCATTATTATTTGATTATGTTGTATTATATTTAATAATTAATAATATTTTAATGTACTATTTACTTAATTAGTATTATTATGTTATTAATATTATTATATTATATTGTATATTTACTTTATTAGTATTTTATTATTTTAAAATAATAATAAAATTATTATTATTTTTTCTTATATTATAATTATTACTATGGTGTTATTAGTTATTCGTTATTGTAGTTGTTATTAGTATTATTATCATCAATTTTATTATTTTTATTTATTTTGGAAAATAATACATTATTATTAGAGTGAGGCTATGGTGTTCCGCAAAGCACGTGCTGTGCAATTGTGGATCATTGGATCACGAAATATCATGTTGGCACGAATCAGAAAGCGTAATCCAATGATCCACAATTGCAAAGCACATGCTTTGCGGAACACCATAGCCTCACTCTTATTATTAATTTATTATATTATTTAGTTTATTATTGTTATCATTAATAGATTATATCATAATCATTATTATTATAATAACTATCAATATTTTTACTATTACAATTGATATTTGTTAAACGATAGTTTTCTCTTCAGAATAGTCAAAAATATCATTCTTCTATCACTCTTTTAAAATTACATTATTCTATTTTTTCTATTCTAATTTCACTCTTCTAAAGTTATTCCTTAATTTGCCAAACGAATCTTAAGAGTTTTGTCCTTCCCCAATTGTCTGCGAAGAAATGCATGATGCATGGGTCTATCCTTTATTTTTACCTTTACTCTAGTTCCCTTTTTAACGTGAGCGGATATGTGCATTGATTATCTAAAGCATGTGGCCTGGGTTATGGACTTATGGTTTTGGTGTTATAATTAGAGTTTAAAAAAAAATCCGGGCGGGTCTATCTGTCCGTGGACTTGTTCGTGTCCGACTCGTGCTCGACCCGTACTTGTGCCCGTGCCCGGATTCACGGATCTATCACGGATCGAGTTGGTCCTAAATCTTTCAAACCCGTCTAAACCCGTATAGACCCGTGGATCCGACCCGTAGATCCGTACAAAAATTCAAAAAAATTCAAAAAAAATTTAGAAAAATTCGAATATATATATATATATTAAAATAATATGCAGTTTTAAATTCAAAAATTCAAAAAGTTGGACGGATCCGACCTGTTCGGACTCTACCCGTCTGGGTTTATCACGGGTCGGGTTGGAGGTTTTGGGTTCGAACCCGTGCATACCCACCCCGTCGTACCCGTGAATCCGGACGAGTCAGATCCACGCATATTCGACCCGCCACGTTATTAAAAGCCTAGTTATAATGCACTGACCCGACACAAACTAGAAGAGCTTTTATGAAGTATGAGAACTTTGAGAAGGCATATCAGAGCGTGTAGGTCCCAAAGTAACAAAGAAAATTGGAACAAAAAAAAAAACAAATTAAAAATTAGCAAGAGTATGAAAGTCGTTGATTGCTGGTTACACTTTGTCATTACTGACAATAATTGTCGCATTATTAAGATATTTAATTAGGGCAAACAATAGAATTTTGCAAGGTTGGGTTAGAAAGCAAATCTGGTTTGAATCCTAACCTAACCTTGCAAAATCTGGTTTTAATTTATTATATTATTTAGTTTATTATTGTTATCATTAATAGATTATATCATAATCATTATTATTATAATAACTATCAATATTTTTACTATTACAATTGATATTTGTCAAATAATAATTTTCCTTTTCAAAATAGTCAAGAATATAACTCTTTCAAAATCACACTATTTTATTTTTATTATTCTAATTTCACTCTTCTAATGTTACTTCTTAATTTGCCAAACGGACCCTAACAGTTTTGTCCCTTCCTCATTTGTCTGCGAAGAAATGCATGATGCACGGGGTCTATCCTTTATTTTTACCTTTACTCTAGTTCCCTTTTTAACGTAGCGGATATGTGCATTGATTATCTAAAGCATGTGGCCTGGGTTATGGACTTGTGGTTTTGGTGTTATAACGCACTGACCTGACACAAACTAGAAGAAGAGCTTTTATGAAGTATGAAAACTTTGAGAAGGCATATCAGAGCGTGTAGGTCCCAAAGTAACAAAGAAAATTGGAACAAATTGAAAACTAGCAAGAGTATGAAAGTCGTTGATTGCTGGTTACACTTTGTCAGTACTGACAATAATTGTCGCACTATTAAGATATTTAATTAGGGCAAACAATAGAATTTTGCAAGGTTGGGTTAGGAAGCAAATCTGGTTTGAATCCCACTGTGTTCGCTAACAGTAACAGTGGAAGGAGCAATTTAGAGCTGGCTTTCAGGAACTGTACAGAATTGGAAATTCTTTAGTGTTTTATCGTTAATTTTCTGATAACTTGGGGGGATAGGTCCAAGTGACAGGATGCAATTATGTCCATCATATAATAAAGGGAAAAAAAGAAAGGGAATGTAGCATAATAGTACTATATCTTAATTTAATTAGTTGATTAAGGATCACTATCAAGTGGTTGTTTTCTGTAGGACAGTTCAATTGAGAAGCTAAGTTATATTGTACTTTTCCTCTCTCAAAATATTTCAAACACAAACATTTGACGCACAGAATCACATGTATAAGAAATTAGACAATGGTCCCATGTAGTAGCTCATGAGTGACTATTGAAGTTGGGGGCATGGCACTAGAAGTCTTTTCCTGACATGGGTCCATAAAATATCAAGATTCTGATACGATTTTCAGTAACAAAGCCTAAAAAAATATGCCTGGCTATCTTAATTAAAATTGACAGTATTTATCTGTTAATTTAGATGTGAGAATAGTATACAATGAATAACAAAGGCAATGCTCTCTTTTGGTTAGATTTCATGTAAATAATTAATTTTTTTCTCTCATTTTTATTTGTTTTTTCAGTAATAGACAAGAGTCTTTCTTTTTAAATATCTCAAAGTTGACGTAAAATTTCTTGTACGGTAAGGGGCATCTCTTTTCTCTCAGTATTTGTGCTAGGCAAATTTTATTTTCCTAAATATAGTTTAATATTCTAAATAAATAAATAATTAATCGTAACAACTAACAAGTGATTGTATTTAAAAGCTATTGAGAGTTGAGTTGGTGGAGAGTGAATCCTGGCCCATGGATTTGTTGTTTGACAGACAAAATATTATACTTCTGC
>CAXKVX010003834.1:0-45647 GCA_964058865.1 Eleocharis quinqueflora
GTACCGAATTACCTATGGCAATATATAATCCATGTAATTAATATTCCAGTAGCACATGAATATGCATGGTGTATGCCAATTTTCTTTTTCTGTTTTAATCGCATGTCTATTATTTTAATGGTTAAGTAGCAGTATGGTATGATCATCAGAATCACATGATACTTTAACTTTTTAGAACTTAACTACTGTTATTAGCTTTGAAAGATAATCTAATAAAATACTAGATAAGTCCAGAAAACAAGTTTCGGCAGCTTTATCTATTATATTATTTGTCAGAAGTGATTAGGTCTAATGATGAATTATATATTCAAGGAGGAAAAGATACTCTAATCCACTTTCCTGAAATGGTAACTCAGACACTACAAATATCTGACTTAGTACTATCACATGAAAAAATATATATACGACCAGCTTCAGTAAAATTTAATAATATGACCCCACACGCCAAATGTCCCTTTCAACTTGTAGAAAATTATCACCAAAAAAATCAGCATTACGTTGTTTAAAATTCAAGATTTCCTTTGCCAGAAAACCGAATGCGAATAATCCAATGAAATACCAGTCCATGATTGATACTGGTTTAACAAATTTGTGGAATTGCAGGGGAAAAACTGAAAAAGATAATTTCTTGGAAGAAGTACTTGAAAGCTACTAATCTGTTATTGTAGTCACATTGCCTACGAGAAATTCATTTTCCATATGCATAATAAGTCTAACTCGTTACCATTTCCACCAACTGTACCAGCACCGCTACTATGAGAAAAATAGCATAGGCTGAGTGGCATTCTTTGATTCATTGTTAATGCAAACAAAAGGAGTCCACATCAACATTGCAAGTCAGATCAATTCACCTTTCTTTTTGTTTGCTTTTTCCTGAATAGTAGAAAAAGACTGTAGTCCCGAATTTAACTTGTGCTGTGCTGTGCTGTGCTGTGTGTGTGTGTGTTTTGATCAAATACAGGTGAAAGCCTGAAAGGCCTACTATATAATTATGATTGTTCATTGATGGATATTTGAATCATGTTTTATGACAACTGTGCTAGTGCTGCATCACTTGAGCAATTTACCAATAATTAGTCAAGGTTCAAGAGCTTCAGATTGATCCATGGAAGAAATTCTCATAGGTTATCATTAAGGATGAAAAAGTTTATTAAGAAAAGAAGAAGGGTGAAATAGGCAATAGCGTTGGAGTTAAGGGACAATATTAGTAAATTGTTAAGGTCTATTAATTACTCAAAGAGTCTTTTCTGATACAACAAAAGTGAAGTATCTCTGTTTTTTTTCTTCTCTCATTTGTGTAACAACTAACAAGGGCCTTCAGATCTGAGACACAATATGGGTACCCTCAATCTTTTGTTGTGACAAGGCATATAATCACATGGCAATTTGTATGATTTAGCCCACCTAAATGTGAAAGGGATGTCAAAGATTTCTCTAGTGGTGCCTACTTGTAAAAGATTATAGAGAACCCCAGGAATAGAAAGTGAGAACCATTATAACTATTCACTAATCACTGTTTTCTTTGCCAATTAACCCTCTATTGTTGTCATTAAGCTGGTTTCATCATTCCATCTGAGTTTTCTTATGTTAGAAGATGCGTATTTTATAGAACAACATGTCGATGCTTGATAGCCACATGACATTGGTTGTGTTTCCTTTTACGCCTTAATATTTCATGTCATATTGTTCTGCATAAATAGTTTATAAGTATCTTGAAAATAACATATCATTATTGTAATATTGTAAAAAGGTGAGCGGAACCAGCACCTAAGCAAAAAAGGAAAAAAAGGAAGGAAAGAGGGATAATGGACCACATAAAAAAGCAATGCCCAACACCCGAAGCTTAGATTGCAAATTATAGTGACTTTAAGCTGCTTCACTAAAAAATAATAGTGCCAGTGTGTTACTTACTTGAAGCCCGAAACCTGTTGGTTTCGTCATGTCTTTTTTGAGTGCAAAACTGCGATTCAATTCACTGCATAGCAGCTTAATTACCAGCATTTTATCTTGGCAATTGAGACATTTCTTTAGTTCTTTCAGTTCTTTTTTATACACATAAATATGGTACAAACTAAAAAGTAGAAACTATTTTCAAAGGGCATGCATGTTTGGATGCAGAAGAGTAACAATAGCTCCAAAACAGAGTTGCTATTTTCAATTAAATGCAATTCTTTTTTTTAGAATTTTATTGAATTAGCGTTATTATGCAAAGACAACATTTTATAGTAATAGGACTTAACATCTTTTTGATAACAATAATTTTTATTATACAAATCCAACAATATTTACATTACTTCAAGTAATTAAATTAAGAAAATAACACTCATTCATAGTATTCAAGCCAGTACTATTTGTTTTCCTATTTTCACATATTAACCACTATTCTTTAATTATTCACAACTACCAGAGCTGACTTTTGTGTTGGCAAACAAACCAAAAGAGAAAGAAAAGCAAGAATCTAAGATACACTTTCAGTGAGGCAGAGCTTTCCAGCACTAAATCCATGCTGAATTTAGTTTTGTATGAAACAAATGATAAGAGCATGTGCAGTGTCGCACTTGTTTTCCCTTTGATTTCCATGTTGTCTGATCTTTAATTGCACGGATTTAGTTGATTAGTTGATTAACAACCAAATTAGTACTTGCCACCTAGATTAAGATTATTATACTAGGTTCATACTTTAGGAAAACATAGATACTCTGTCATGTGTTCCATTTTCTTTTTTCCCTTACGGCTTTTACAGAAAGAAATGCATTAATTAATAGGGATTCTAATGATAAGATCGAATCGGATTTTAGCATAGCTCATATATGAATTCATTAATATTCTATACAATTTGAAGATCTAAATGCATATTCATGTAGGGTACGTTTGGCAACATCATTTTCGGACGGAATATCAGAATAGAGACTTTTTTCAACAATATGATTTTGCCAAACGCGTTTTGAAAGAATATAATAATGATAAAAGATGCTATTTGGATATACCATTTTATAGATGGAATATCGGAATACACAGTTCCGTATGACTAAGCAACCAAATTTGCAATGTAACATTTTAATATATTACATATACTTTATTATTTTTGTTTACGTTATTATATTATCTTTATTATTGAAATAATATAAATAATTGTTGTTAATTATTATTATTATTATTAATATAATTATCATTATTATTTGCTCATGTTGTACTATATTTAAATAATAATATTATATTGTATTATATAGTTAACTATTATTATTATTATCGTTATTAACATTCTTATATTATATCGCATCGTTACTTTATTAGTATTTTATTATTATTATAATAATATATCATTACAATTATTATATTTTTCTTTATTATCATTATTACTATGATTAGTCATTATTATTATTATTATTATTATTATTATATTATTATTATTATCATTATCATCAATATTATTATTTTTATTTATTGTAGAAAATAATGTGTATTATTATTAATTTATTATATTACTTAGTTTATTATTGTTATCATTATTATAGCATCATCATTATTGTTATGAAAATTATCAACATTTCTACTATTCCAATTGATACTCATAACATGTGTTGGATTAAACTCATCTCTTGTTTGAAAATTTGCAAACACATCAAGTACTAACCTTGCACATTAGGTTTTGGTGAAGATGCAGGTTAAAACAGGTACAAACCAATGTCAAACATGCTCAAACATGCCCTGGACAAGTCAAGACATGGTCAGAGCATCAAGAAAAGGCTTCAAGGCTCAAGACAGAGCACAACGTTACCATAACGCTTGATAACTCAATATAATGGACAAGTCAAGACAGGCTTCAAGGCTCAAAGGTGTTATAACGAGTGTCCAAGGCGTCATAACGCCTCAGGAGGAGATAGAAGGAGCAGATGCTGGATTTTTCCGAGACAAGTGTTATTGTAACGCTCCAGCAAGGCGTTACAACGAGTTGTCATCCGGTATAACGCCTCAGCCAAGCGTTATAACGAGTTGCTAGAAAACTAACCCACAAGTCAGCAGTAGAAGGGCAAAGAGGGAATATGCTCAAGGCGTTATAACGCCTTCCCAACTCGTTATGGAGGATCCTGTAATACTATGTGTTATTTTCACAGATCCAAGATTCCAAGAAGTGCTCAGCCTATATAAGTGATGCAGAAATGAACCAGAAGATTATCTAAACACTCATGCAGGCTTCCCAACAGTAATTGAGCACAAAAGAGAGCCTGATTCAAGTCTCCTCCAGCTATCTAACCTTGAGAGCAATTAGGATAGCTACTATTCTCTTATTGTCTATTCGAGAACATAAACTTTAGCTAATTGTTTAGCCTTTCGTGCACCACATTTGTGTTGTCAAGTGGTGCATCCCTATCCTTGATTGTGTAGTCAATCGAACTTTGTTGCGGTGTATTGAGGTGTTGTCCCGTGCATCGGTTTAGAAGAAGAAGAATGGCTTATTTGTGTTATAAGAAGTCAAAGATCGTCTCCGTCATTTGTAAAAGATTCTTGAGTATAGTGAAACGGCCCAAAAAGAAGATTTATTTCGGGAGATCCGTGGACATAGGACTAATTTCTTTTGATAGGCCGAACCACGTTACATAGCGTGTTCACTTGTTCTCGATTGCTCTCTCTTCACTTTCTCTCTCTTTTTTTTAGCTCTTTGATCTTAATTTTTGTGATATGCTCAATTAGTTCTTGAAATTGCTTGCTCTATTACTTGGCTAGGTGATTAAGGTCTAAAAGATTTAAATTGAATTATAATCGCTTCCGTACATTGATTTGACCTTAGTCTTGCGCATTAGCAAAAACCCCCCATTACATTCTAATAATTAGTATCAGAGCCCATATGTTCATATCTAGCTAAGCACCAAATTCTTGATAGTTCTTGATTTTGTGAAATATGACCCAATTGAAATTTGTAAAAGAACCTCCGGTCTTTGGAGTAAGTTACAAGAACTTTTCATATTGAAAAAAGTGTATGATGAACTATCTAACCTTGCTTGAACTTTGAAAAATAGTTGGAGATGGTTACTTACCAAAATATGAGTTAGATGGCATTACCCTTACCAAAGAATCAAAAGAACTTAAGTACACTAATGATAATGCTATGAATACCATCTTAAGTTCTATTCATGAGTCAATTGCCTTATCTCTCACACATTCCTCTAATGCTATGAAAATATGGAATGCACTATTTCTTAGGTATGAAGGAAATAAACATATGAAAAAACTCGAAAGGTCGAATTAGCCACAAAGTTAGAAACATGAAGTTTGAAAATAACGAGTCCTTTGAAAGTCTCTATCATAGACTCGTATCTTTAAGAAATGAATTTGTTGAAGTAGAATCTAACATTTGTGTTCTAGCTCTCTTTCAGTTTGGTTTTTATCGGCAAAAAAATTGATTCTGGCTCGGGTCTTTAATTTTTGTATGAATATTTTGTAGGTAAATTTTTGAGGATGGTGTCCAAAAAGCCCGGTTGGAATGACATAGTGAGCTCTATAGAAGCCCTACAAGCTAAAGGACTTATCTATAAACCCAAAGAGGTGTACGCTCAACTTTGCTCACACGAGGAGAATCACAAAAAGTCAAGAGCACAACCTTAACCTCAACTAAAACCTTGGCATTACCAGCTCAATCTTCATTTAATCCACCTTATAAGTTCGAGTCAAGCGAAGTCATATACCAAAACGTTCACCAAGTTCTCTCAAAAGACAAGGACCTCCTTACCAAGTTAGTCAAAGGAGGAATACAATTCGAAAGAAAGGTGAATGAAGAGAGACTAGCTCAAGACAAAAATATTGTATGCCTATCTTGCAACAAGGAATGTCATAGCATTCAAAATTGTTATGTGATCTTTCCTCAAATAAGAAGACCACAAGAAGGGCGATTTAGAAAAACTAACAAGAAAACTATGCAAGCAACTTGGATAAGCAAATTCGAAGAAAGTGAAGATGAGGAAGAAGAAGTTAATCTCGGAGGAGGAGATATAGACAAAAAGTTTGCTCTCATCGGAAAGAAACCAAGGACATGCTTTGAGATAGCACTTGATATTATAAAGGAACAAGGAATAACGGATCCATAGAAGATTCGTATGTTGAAAAAATGGCTCAAGCTAAGGACGATTATGCAAAAGAACAAGAAGAAGCTCTATTGAGAGGTGAATTCTCAAGAGTTGTCCTCAACAAAAAAATAGAGTAACCTCCATCACTTGCAAAGAAGGATGGTGATAAGCAAATGGAGAAACCTTTGAGCCTTGCTAAAGGAGATGATCAAGCGCAAAAGACAACAACTCAACAAAAGAACAAGACTACAAGCACTCAAGAATTGGAGACCCCTAACCGAGCTAGTACGGTAGTATTTGATCTTTCTAAATTTCATGATGACATTAGTGATGATGAGTCTAGTGACTTGGATGAAAGACAAGAATCTTTCAATGTGACCAAACTTAAGGAATTGCTTGTTGAGTCAAAAAAGTCTTTAGAAATTAAGGATGCTATGATCAATGATCTAAAATCAAAACTTGAATTACTACAAATAGGGTTAATGACATTGAGACCAAAGTCAATTTTGAAAAAGAAAAGAAATTAAAGTAAGCACACCCTTGGGCTTCTAAATTTGTTAAGTTTGTTAAGTCTTCAAACAATAACACCAAAATTGACTATGATAAAATGTATGTTGGTCAAGGTCCACATGATAAGATCGGTCTTGGTTTTGTGAAAGAACAACCCCCTAAAATCGAAAAGCAAACTAAGTTGAAAAACAAACCTACTCGAACTAAGAACCATGTCTATAAGTATGATAAGAGATACAACAAAAGACCAAATTTACCAAGTCTAATTCTAGTATGGTGGTACATAAATCTAGAGTTAGAAACAATTATAGGACTACCAACCAACATAGAGCTCAACCATCCAAACTCTATGTTAAGGATAGGTATGGTAGATTTCATGTGGTAAATAAGAAACTTGGAAATAAATTTGAAAAAAAGATTTGTAAATGCTTTTCAACCAAGACCTAACCCTAGAAATGTTATACACAATCACAAGAATCTTAGTAGTAATTTTCAAAAGAGAAAGCTTTACATGAGTAACCAATCAATATCTCATCCAAAGAATATAAAGAACTTTTATGATAAATATAGGTTGGTAATGAGTTATTGGAGACCAATTAATAACAATATTAATGATCATAGCAACCTTAACTCTAAAGCAATACTTTGCTCATTTTGTTTAAGATTTGGACATCATAAACGCTTTTGTCGATTTAGAAAAGGTAAATTTGTGGAACTACTTGCACTTCCTAGCAGAAGTGGTACGAATCCATTGTCTAGAGGGTCACTCGACTTCCTCCATTTGGACATCATTTTGTATATTAGTTTGAGGGAGAGTCATGTAGCAAGATATATATAATTCAATGTATTATATTGATTGAATTATATGTTCTTGTGAACTTTAATTGAGCTTTATATCCAAGTCACAGTCTTATCTGAACATTTGCATGAGAAAGAACATCATTTGACAATTGAACCGAGCCCTATAAATGATAAAGAACAAAATTCGAACATAACAGCAAATTAAAACCGAATAAATAGAAAAAATTATTCAAAGCGTTATGAGAGGCGTTACAACGAGTTGATAACTCGTTATAACGGTTGAAAACCCGTTATAACGGGTTAGAAATCCAAAAACTAGCCGTTGGAAAGAGTTAAATGGTTGGAGCATTACAGAACATGAGATAAAAGCGTTATAACGGTTAGGAACCGTTATAATGCATCAACAACTCGTTATAACGAGTTGCTGTAATGCTAGGGTTTTTCTACAGCTATTTAAGGCATATCATCTATCCGAAGGTCTCTATTCTTGCCAAAACTGAAATTAGCCTCTTCAACTCTATTTCTGCTGCAACCAAAGCTTTAAAAATCCTTCCAATTCTCAAAGCTTTCTCAAGAGATCTTCAACTCAGCAAGAGTTCAAGACTTTTCAAGAATTCTCATCATGTTTATTGTAAGTGTTCTCCTTGTTCTTTCCACCCTCATGGCACCACCAAAGCTCTAAATTGTTTACAACAAAAAAAGAAAAGAACTGGAGAAACAATTGGAGAAAGAAAGGAATTTACGTGCCATTGCACAAAGGGAAAACATACCTTCCCTTAGTTACCAACCCGGTACCGGTACAAGCTCTAACCCGGATACCAATCCTAATGCACCACCTACAAACCAAGAAAAAAATTCGGAACCAACTCTTTCCACCTCTCAACCCTCACAAAATCCTACCACTTCTCAACCGGAAAGACAAATGATCTTTAACCAATAGGCTAACTCCCAAAATCAAATTTTATACCAATCGCCCATTGAATTCTCCAACTTTCATAGCACCTTTAAAAATAGACCAATCTTCGATACCTTTGTGTTTCTAATCAACGGAGGTAACCAAATGAGTAATTGGAAGTATAATCAATTGATGCAAACAATTGATTTTTGGGCATGAACACCATTGATTGAGTTGAACCAACAATTTGCCTTGGGTCCAATTAGAATTTTGTATGCCAACATGAAACCAACCGAAGAATCCTTCGGTACAACCACCTATTTCTATGGCCAAGAAATACCTCTCAATACCGAAACCTTGGCCGGAGTTCTTGGTATGGTAGAGAAAGGTGAAGAGGTCGATGTGTATCACAAATGGCCTCAACATGAGGGACTCTTCACCGAATACAAAAGATGGTTAGGAGCCAAAGACTCACACAAAGACCATTTCGATTCCAAATTGTCCGCTCTCCATAGATTATTATTTCTTCTTATAAACAACATTCTAATTCTCGGAAAAGGTCTCAAGACAAACATATAGCACACAAACATGTTTCTTCTTAGGCATCTCATTGCCAAAGATAGAGTGGTTGACATACCCTTCATCATCCTAAACCACATGAGAACTGCCATAACCAACAAAACCATGAGCCTACCATATCCTCACCTCTTGACCCGGATTCTTTTACACAAGAACATCAACATATCGGTGAACCCAAGGGAGCCCAATCCTATCATCTACTACCCGACCAATCTAATTACATTTCTTGAAAAGAAGGGTTGGATCAAGAATAATTTGACTTGGAAACCGAAACCCAAGCCAATCAATGAATGTATAAGGAGAAAGGGAGCAAAACCTAACCAATATACCTAACCCGGATGCTCCCCAAGCCATGGATGAAGAAGGAACTCACTATGTTTCTCAACAAGTGTATCACTTGTCGCTCTACAACAAGTACAACTCGGCGAATGTACATGAGAAACTTGACAACCAAAGTAAGTTCAACTCCATGGTCCGGACTAATTGGACTCAACAATTTGAGTCTTGGAATGATTGCTCTGATCCTACCGAACTCGAAGATAACATGGGAGGTGGACAAGAAGGAGCTACTCAACTCAATCCAGAGGATGAGGAACGTGAGAGTAGTGAGGAGGATTAGGGCTAGGGTAGATTTGTCTTTTCTTTTTCTATGCTCCTTGTATGAATTTTTAAAATTAATATGACGTTTTTGCATATTTTCAATTAAATTCATGATTTGATTATATGTCTTTTGATGATTATTGCTCTCTATTGCTCCTTTATATTATGCCTTCAATTATTTCCCTATGCTTAATTGGTAAATCATTTGAATTATGCTTTATTTGCAAATACTATTTCATTAAGGAGTATTAAATTGCTTGACTTGTATAATTGTATATGTGCTAAAATTCAGGAGGAGAATATTTGTTTGAGCCTTTCGCCTTAATTTGCAAAAAATGAGGAGAAAATTAAAGATGTGCATCACTTGATATGCACATCTCAATTGGTTTTGCAAATTGCCAAAATGGAGAGTTTGTTGGATTAAACTCATCTCTTGTTTGACAATTTGCAAAACACATAAAGTACTAACTTTGCACATTAAGTTTTGGTGAAGATGTAGGTTAAAACAGATACAAACTAATGTCAAACAAGCTCAAACATGTCCTGGACAAGTCAAGACATGGTCAAAGCATCAAGGAAAGACTTCAAGGCTCAAGACAGAGTACAACGTTACCATAACGCTTGATAACTCGTTATAACGGGTCTCAAAGGCGTTATAACGAGCGCCCAAGATGTCATAACGACTCAGGAAGAGAGAGAAGGACCAAGCGCTGGATTTTCTCGAGACAAGCATTATTGTAACGCTCCAGCAAGGCGTCACAACAAGTTGCCATCCGTTATAACGCCTCAGCCAAGCGTTATAACGAGTTGCTAGAAAACTGGCCCACAAGTCAGCAGCAAAAGGGCAAAGATGGAATATGCTCAAGATGTTATAACGCCTTCCCAACTCGTTATGGAGGATCTTGTAATGCTACATGTTATTTTCACAGATTCAAGATCCAAAGAAGTGTTCAGCCTATATAAGTAATGCATAAACGAACCAGAAGATTATCTAAACACTCCTGCAAGCTTTCCAACATTAATTGAGCATAAAAAGAGCCTGATTCAAGTCTCCTCCAACTACCTAATCTTGAGAGCAATTAGGATAGCTACTATTCTCTTATTGTCTATTCGAGAACATAAACTTCAGCTAATTATTTAGCCTTTGGTGCACCACATTTGTGTTGTCAAGTGGTGCATCACTGTCCTTGATTGTATAGTCAATTAGACCTTGTTGCGACGTATTGAGGTGTTGTCACGTGCATCGATTTAGGAGAAGAAGATTGACTTACTTGTGTTAGAAGAAGTCAAAGACCGTCTCCGCCCCTTTGTAAAAGATACTTGATTATAATGAAACGGTCCGAAAAGAAGATTTATTTCGGGAGACCCTTGGACATAGGCCTAATTTCTTTTGATAGGCCGAACCACGTTACATAGCGTGTTCACTTGTTCTCGATTGCTCTCTCTTCACTCACTCTCTCTCTCTTTTTAGCTTTTTGATCTTAATTTTTGTGATTTATTGAATTAGTTCTTGAAATTGCTCGCTCTATTACTTGGCTAAGTGATTAAGATCTAAAAGATTTAAATTGAATTGTAATCACTTCCGCACATTGATTTGACCTTAGTCTTGCGCATTAGCAAAAACCTCCCATTATATTCTAACAACATGCATAACAAAGTGCTTAACATGCATAATTTATTTTTCAGTATGAAATAACATGCAGCCGAACTAGAATAACATGCATAACAACGCGTTAGCATGCATAACGACGCACGTTAACGCACGTATCGATGCATATCAATGACGTACTTGTCTTTGAGCTCCCTTTTAAAAAAGGTACTCCAAAAATCTTACCTTTTTGTTCACATTGCAATCAAATCGGGGGGATTCAAATATGATGTCATTTTTTTTATAAGGAAATGTGTACGGTGCCCCCCTCCCACTCATGTTCTCAATTAATGCCTCAAAAAAGAAGGCTCAAAGTTAAAGCAGGAGGTAAACGTCGGATTCATGCGTAAGTGAAAGTAGGAGAAATGAGAGGAGAAAGAAGACAAAATTAGAGACAGTGTATACGGGTACTTTTTTTTTTTTTGATGAATAGCTTCTCCAAGATAGAGTGCTAGCTTCCATTAATTAAGAAAACATTACAAATGTAGTTTGAATGGTTGTTTGGTACATGAGAATGTACCTAGTGCATGAGAATGTATCATGATCATTCGGAATAACAAAAGCAAAAATAAGGTCCTAACTATACATAGTATCTGATACAATTCTTATCACTTTTATTTTTGAAAAAAAAACGCTAAAATTATAAAGACAACAGTGTATACGGGTACTTATTTTAAAGGGAGCGATAAGCCTATATATGACAGCGGATTTGATCTAATAGTTGCACAATATTTTAGTTCATCCTTTATTGATAACTTTTTTTGAGAGAAAATTTGAGGGTGGTCAGGCCCTCAAATTTTAGTTCATGTTTTATTAATTACTTGTGTTTACATGCTGTAAGAACAACGTTTTAGTAGCGTCACTATAATTTTTCAACATTCAACTTGTGACAAACACTCCTTTCTGAACTTCTAATTTTGATAATTATCTTTGCTAATTTATATTTATTTATGACAACAGGTTCTCAACTATGAATTTAAGTAATGAACAATGTCTAAAAAATATGTATAATTTTATCACTTGTATAGTTTACAGCATACGATACACGTTGATCACTTGGCATGTATATATATATAGTCCGGCTAGCGTGCTTCTATAAACACTTCGGATGAAATGCTTTTGTGTCAAATTTAAAAATCTAGCTATGAAATTTTGATTTAAGTAGCTCAATAATTTATTTATATCATAACCTTGTAGAATACTATTTTTTTTTTCATTTTTAGAATTTTCTAACTATTTCTAATGATTTTTGAAAGATGACCCTATTTGACACAGAAATTAAAGTATTTTTATTATTTTTTGGCCAACTTTAAAAAATCATTTGACATAGTTAGAAAATTCAGAAAAATGAAAAAAATAATATTCTACAAGATTATGATATAAATAAATTACTGAGCTATTTAAATCAAAATTTCGAACGCTAGATTTTAAAATTTGACCCGTAAGCGTTTCACCCGAAGTGCTTATGAAAGCACGCTAGCCGGATTATATATATATATTGTTTCATTTGGTTAGAACATCATATTGCTAGACAAGAGCAATGAATATTCTTCACCTACATATCCTTTCTAAATCACACTTGCCCACCTAAGCAATTAATACACAATTATTGAAATTTATTTATAAACTAAATTGGAACAAAAACACTTCCTCCGGACAAAACAAAACACACCAAAGTTCATTACAATCAGATGTATGCTACTTCTTCTCCAAAAAAAAAAAAAAAAAAAAAAAATCAGATGTATGCTTAAAGTTGAACGCACGCCAGCAAAATATCTTTCTGAAGTGACTCCGATCCATGCTATTACAAATTTGATAATTCTTGTAGGATGTGGGTAAGAATAGAAGAGCGGTAAGGTGTGGAGTTTAGACACGAGATAAACACTCAAATAAGTATTTTTATTATCACTCAAAATATAAACGAGATTACAACTCTTTATTTAGAACTCTCACAAACCTCACACTTCTCAACTCTCTCTAATCTTTCTTTCTCTCTTTAGCTACCGCTAACTCTTTCTTTTTTGCTCTTTGGCTTCTCTTACTTTTGCTTTTGCTTAATACAAATGAGCTGACAAACCTCTCCTTTTATAGCACACAAGGGAGGTCTAGAGTTACAAGTTCAATTACTCCATCTATTAATTCTAAAACTCTAACTTCACTTTTAATTGAATTCTAATGTGAGAGGTTCAAAACAAATGTGAGGTAGAGATGACATAAGGTGTTACTTTATTAAATACTCTAAAGGTTTCTACCAATTAAACTTTAGGTTTGAAACTCCAACAAAACGCCCCCTCAAACCTGAAGTTGTCGCATGCCTAGCGCACTTCTGAACATTTTAAATGCATCAACTGGGAGAGCCTTTGTGAACATATCAGCGACTTGCTCTTTGGTACTACGGTACTCTAATGTCACAACCTTCTGCTTCACTTGATCTCGCAAGAAGTGAAAGCGTATCTCAATGTGTTTGCTCCTCCCATGCATGACCGGATTTTTCGCAAGTTGAATTGCGGATTTGTTGTCAACGTAGATTACGGTTGACTCGGGTTGGGGATGATCTAACTCCTTCAGGAGATTCCTCAGCCATATAGCTTCACATGCACCAGAGGCTGCTGCCACGTACTCAGCTTCGCACGATGAAAGAGCGACAATGTTTTGTTTCTTCGAAGTCCACGTGAATGCAGTGGATCCTAGAAAGAACACATGTCCAGTGGTGCTCTTCCTTTCATCTTGATCACCTCCCCAATCACTGTCTGAGTAGCCATACAAAATAGCTCCAGCATTTTTAGCATAAAACATGCCAAAATTCAATGTCCCTTTGAGGTACCTAAGAATTCGCTTTGCTGCCAATCAATGTGATGTTCTTGGCTCTTCCATGTACCTACTGACAAGCCCAACTGCATGCACAATGTCGGGTCTTGTGATTGTAAGGTACCTCAGACTTCCAACAAGACTTTTGTAGATTGTTGGATCTACATGTTTTCTGTCACCTTCTTTTGTCAACTTCATTCCAGTTGCGACTGGCATGCCAACATGATTGCAATCTGTCATCTTGAACTTCTCGAGTATCTCTTTGGCATACTTCTTTTGTGAGATGAAGATGCCATCTGGCTGCTGCCTTATCTCAATGCCTAGAAAGTAGGCCATTAGACCACAATCAGTCATCTCGAACTCTTTAAACATAGCTTGCCTGAACTCTCGAAACATGTCGGGGTTGCTCCCTGTAAATAAGAGATCATCAACATAAATGCAAGCTATTAGAACTCCATGCTTGTTCTTCTTCATGTAGAGGGCATGCTCGAATGGGCATTTGACAAATCCCATTTTCTTCATGTATCCATCAATTCGTGCATTCCAAGCACGAGGTGCTTGCTTGAGCCCGTACAATGCTTTCTTCAAACGGTACACCTTATCCTCAGCTCCTCTAACAATGAACCCTTCAGGTTGCTCAACATAGACCTCTTCTTCAAGAACACCATTCAGGAATGCTGACTTCACATCTAACTGGTGAAGGTTCCAATTGTGATGTGCTGCAAGAGAAATTAGCATCCTTACTGTGTCAAGGTGTGCTACGGGCGCAAAAACTTCATCATAGTCAATGCCATGCTTCTGCTTGTATCCTTTCGCAACTAGGCGTGCCTTGTAACGGTTGATTGAACCATCAGCACCTCTCTTGATTTTGTACACCCATTTGACACCAATTGCCTTCTTGTTTGCCGGCAGCGTGACTAGCTTCCAGGTGTCATTCTTCACAATGGCTTCAACCTCTTCATTCATGGCTGTCCTCCAATTCTTATCCTGCACAACCTCTTTGAAACTAAGCGGTTCGGTATCAGCATATAAACAAAAAAGGTTGGTTTCATCGCCATCAATTTGGTGTGTACTCGCATAAATATCATTAAGACTTCTAGTTTGTCTGTTGCGTAGGAAACTCCCGCTACTACTGGATGATGATGATGATGATGATCCAGAAGTTGGTGTGTCCGGCTGCTCTAATTGTGGTTGCTGCTGTTGCTGCTCTTCAGTAGGCTCCTCTATAAACACCTTCTTTCCTTTTTCTCTTTCAACATTCGTCCATGCTTCATTTTCGTCGAAGATGACATCTCGACTTACCACAACTTTGTTGCTTATCGGATTATAGAGCTTGTATGCTTTCGATTCTTCACTATAGCCGATGAAGATGCACTTCTCGCCACGATCATCAAGCTTCTTTCTTTTAGCTTCTGGGACTTGTGCATATGCCACACACCCAAATACTCGTAGGTGTGATACGGTCGGCTTGTGACCACTCCATGCTTCTTGCGGAGTCATATTTCTCACGCTCTTTGTCGGACATCTGTTGAGAAGATACACCGTGCATGCTACTGCTTCTGCCCAAAAACCTTTTGTCATGCTTCTTTCTTTGATCATTGTTCGCACCATGTCGAGAATAGTGCGATTCTTTCTTTCGGCCACTCCATTCTGCTGGGGAGTATATGCTGTTGTGAATTGCTGGAGAATGCCTTCTTGCCTGCAAAATTCTTCAAGCTGCTTGGACGTGTACTCGCCACCTCTGTCAGACCTCAATGTTTTGATCTTGTAGCCACTCTCATTCTCAACAAGTTTTTTGAAACTTTTAAACACTTCAAAAGCTGCTGACTTCTCTTTCAAGAAATATGCCCATGTCTTTCTACTGAAATCATCAATGAAGGTGATAAAGTATTTGTTACCTCCATGTGATACTGGCACCAATGGCCCACATATATCTATGTGAATCAGCTGTAGCGGTTGTTTCGCTCTCCATGATTGGCCTTTCGAAAATGGAAGCCGATGTTGCTTGCCAAGTGTGCACACCTCACACACATGATCTGGCTTCTGTATTTCGGGCAAACCATGCACCATGCCCGCTTTTCGAAGGAGTTGAAGTCCACCAAAATTGAGGTGTCCATAACGTAGGTGCCACCTCCATGACTCGCTGTCTTTCGCCAATAGACATGTTCCCACGAACGTATTGAGTTGTATAGGAAACATTCTATTATTTGACATAGTCACCTTAGCGACCAATTGTCCCTTTGCATCATGAAGAACAAGAGATCTACCTTCTATGTGAATTATGTACCCTCTTTCAAGAAGTTGTCCGATGCTCAAAATATTACTTTTCATATTGGGGACATAATACACATTGGTGATATACGCCGTTTTGCCATCTTTTCGTAAAATGTTGATAGTGCCTTTACCTTGCACTGCGAGTTTGGTGGAGTCACCAAGACTAACATTTCCTTGTATCTCCTCCATGCTTGAGAACAACTCCCTTTTGCCGCACATGTGATTGCTCGCTCCTGAGTCTAGATACCACATGTCATGTTGCTCTTGTGCTTCATCTCGGGCTAAGAGCAATGTTGGATCTTGTTGAGTCGATGCTTCTGCAAAATTCGACTGCTCCACTTGTCCAGCTGGCTTGCTTCTACAATCAGATGCATAATGTCCATATTTATGACAATTATAGCATTGCACTCCTCGACCTCCTCGACCACGTCCATATCTGCCTCTATCGCGTCCTCTACCGCAGTTGTCATGTGTCTCTTGACCTTCGTCATTCTTGTTGTAATTGTTGCGCCCCCTGCCTCTGCCACGGTCTCGATTACCACCACTTCGACCTCCTCGATTTGTTAGAGTCAAGTTTGACTCTAATGCTTGCTCCAAATTCGTTGTTGTCGAAGATGTTTTATTCTTTTGAATTCGTTGCTCGTGTACTTGTAAGGACCCAATGAGCTCTTCAATTGTTAGCTCCTCCAAATTCTTCGACTCTTCAATTGCAACGACTACATGCTCGAACTTTGGATGTAGAGATCTTAATGCCTTCTCCATCACCCGTATATCAGCAAGTTGCTCACCATTTCGCTTCATGTTGTTGATGATGACAAGTAGTCGTGAGAAGTAGTCGGAAATCGACTCTTCGTCCTTCATTTGAGCTGCCTCGAATTCAGCCCGTAATGTTTGGAGTCGGATCCTCTTCACTCGATCTACACCAGCGAAAATTATGCTAAGTGTATCCCATGCTTGCTTACTCGATGTTGCTTCTGCAACTTTCTCGAATGTCGCCTCGTCTAGACCTTGATATAGGAGAAATAATGCCTTACGATCCTTCTTTCTTTCATCACGCAATTCAGCCTTTCTCTCAGGCGTATATGCGTCAAACTCTGCTTGAGTAGCATCGGTGTAGCCATGTTGCTATCTCCCATAGGTCTTGACTTCCGAGAAGAGCTTTCATTTGTATCTTCCATCTCTCGAAATTTTCTGTGGTAAGTTTCGGTATTTGGGAGAACAATAAATTTGAGGCCATTTTTTCGGGTATGTGGATCGAACTTTCGCTCTGATACCAAATTTGTAGGATGTGGGTAAGAATAGAAGAGCGGTAAGGTGTGGAGTTTAGACACGAGATAAACACTCAAATAAGTATTTTTATTATCACTCAAAATATAAACGAGATTACAACTCTTTATTTAGAACTCTCACAAACCTCACACTTCTCAACTCTCTCTAATCTTTCTTTCTTTCTTTAGCTACCGCTAACTCTTTCTTTTTTGCTCTTTGGCTTCTCTTACTTTTGCTTTTGCTTAATACAAATGAGATGACAAACCTCTCCTTTTATAGCACACAAGGGAGGTCTAGAGTTACAAGTTTAATTACTCCATCTATTAATTCTAAAACTCTAAATTCACTTTTAATTGAATTCTAATGTGAGAGGTTCAAAACAAATGTGAGGTAGAGATGACATAAGGTGTTACTTTATTAAATACTCTAAAGGTTTCTACCAATTAAACTTTAGGTTTGAAACTCCAACAATTCTAGCATATATCTAAATATTATAATTATGATTGTATATATATACTTTTGAGAAATATTACTCAAATTTAGAAAGTAAATTGTAGATGTATTTCTAACCTTTTAGATAGGATATTTATAAATTTGTGCTATTTGAATTCCATTTGCCATTCATGATAATACATTCAAACTCTAAAGATGAGAAATAAATAAATCGTCAAGGCTAAAATTTTTTTTTCAAATTGATATACATTTGGTACATGTCCGATGCAACAAAGTAAAAACATTTATTATTTTAGTTTTTTTAACTAATTTTCATAAATATGAAGGGCATAGCCATCTCAAGTTTTTAATATCCATGAAAATTAAATTTATGACTTAATTGGAGTAATTCTAATTAGCTATTACCTCAACTATTATGTCATCTACAATAATTTAATTTGAAAATATTTTCAACTACATTGTAAAATTTAAATGAATCCTAGATTTTTTTTAAGGGAGGCAAAGTGCCTATCAATTTTTTCATTGAAACAGATGGAATATTTACAAGGATGAAAAGAAAATTGCAAAAAAAAAAGAAAAAGAAAAAAAAAGATAAAATCAAAACTAAAGTTAAAATACTAAGCAACAACGGTCGGTGGTGACGGATCCTAGAATTACCCAACAAATTATGTTTAAGTAGGCACACTTTAAATTGCACCTTTTTACATATTGTAACAAGTAGCTACATTCATTCCTATCTTAAGAGCATTTAAAGTAGATCACGAGTTCTCATAACATAGATATCTCTATATTCAAGTTCTTGATTTATCAAATACAAAAAATGTAGACCAACAACCCAAAACGGTTTGGTTGGCTGTATTTTTCACGCTACATCACATCGAGGGGTGTTATTTTGAATAAAAGGACCTGATTGCACTTGATCGGGATGTCATGCTTAATTTGTTAGTTTAGATGGTAAGCAACCAAGTATTAAAGAGAGAAAATATATATATTATTTAGGTAGCATTTGATTGAGACTTGATAGATGAAAACATTTAGAGATGCACTATTTGATTGTGGATGCTTTGTTCGATAAAAGACCAAACATATTTTGTACATGAATACAAATAATTTCAGAAAAAAATATTCTTTTTTGTTAGAATGAGTGGAGAGTTGATATTCTTAAATCACCACCAGTAAGCAGTAAGCATTAAGTTTCTAATCAAGTGAAGCATACAAATTATGTATCATAAATAAATAAGAATGAAAATCTAAGTTTAGTTAGATAGAGACAAAAGAAGTATGGTGATTGGTGAAACACTTTTGTTGTTTGGAAATATTAACTTCTGGTTATATAATACTCAAAGAACTTGTCACTTTTATTTCTGTGAAATATCAACTCAGCTGTCAATTCAACACAACTTCTACTAAACATGAATCATTTTAAAAATTAAAAATTAGTGCAATATGCCGACGCTCTGATTATAGAGTGAAGATAACCTAAATGACAATCAGCTTCTACAATTTATTGGTCTATATTCTGGGTTCAGTTCTTTCTGGCTTTTTTTGTTTGTTTTTTCTCACAAACTATTTGTATATATATATGCCACAATAGGGTTGTATATGAGCCGAGCCGAGCCGAGCACAAGTAAAACTAAAATTCGAACCAACTCGAGTTAACTCGAGTTAATGAGTGTAGCAGTTTCGAGTTTTTTTGTCCAACTCGAACTCAGTTCATTTCCAACTCGAGCTGGCTCATTACTCAATATCGATCCAACTCGAATTTGATTATAACATAACAGCTTCCAATTTCAGTTCCCATTTGTATACAAGTTTAATATGTTTTCAAGCACATGAAGCATGAGTTAGGTACGTAGTTCATTACCTCAAACATCAAACGTGTTTCAGTGCGAAGTTTTAAATAAGGATACTAAATGCAAACTACTTCAAAGTTCAAATCTGACATACAATGCACAACAAGTGCAAAAACAAATGTACAAACTGAATATTCAAATACGCATAGTGACAGTGGCAGAGCCACGTTAAGTCGGGGGTGCAGCTGAACTCCTCTGGAATTTTTTTCAGAAATGATCATATATATCATGTTTTTTTTTAAAAATGATTTACAAATGACCATATAAGATAAATTTTTTTAAGAATAACCATCATTTCGAACCCCTTTGAAAAAAAATCGTAAATCTTGAACCCCTGACAATAATTCTGAATTCGCCCCTGCATAGTGACACATACACACTAAATATGCATCATGGCCAATCTCTAAACTACAATACATCAAATGTAATACATCAAGTGCAAATAGAAAATTCAAACAAGTTTAATATTGTAAAGGTACCATATAAACTGCAAAGGTACCATATGAACTGCTGGTACAGTAATACTCCAAAAAAATGAATATTCAAACACACTAAACATGTAAAGAACATGCTAATAGTCTAACACTGTAATACATCATCAAGGTATAGAGCACATCCTGTCTCGTCACTCATAAAAAAATATTTGGATAAATGAACTGCTGCTACAAGAGAAAAGGCATAAACAAACTTGAGAAAATATGAATCAACCATTCAGCCTGTCAGTTTTTTTTTATAATACAATCACTACAAGAAAACAATTTATTTGCTAGAGTAATAAATATGATTCACTAGAGTACGAAGCGGCTCTAGCAAAAAATATAGGTAGTGACAATTTGCTGAAAATACCAATCTGTTAAGAATCTGTCAAAATTTTGGTATTGTACATGAGTATATCCATTTTCAAATTTAACAGTATCTATGACTTTCTTCTGCATGTTATCTTTTTCTGGATGATAATTTTATGAAAAAACAATAAGGTTATGTGAATACTTTATACTTTATTTTTAACTAGTAGTTGTCTTGCCTTATATTACTTTCAGGGTTGTATTTATTATCCAACTCAAGAAACAACTTTGGTTTTCTGGCACTTCTTGATAAGTGATAACTGCATTAATCAAATATTCACTTCAGATATTATTCTGAGTTCCAATTTTGGATAATTTGCACATAAAACCAACAGTGGATATATTTTGGGACAACTGTAACATATTTCGGCCAACATGTATTACACGCATTATTGTATATATATATGTTCTAGGCAGTGACAAAATTAGTTCTACAATGTTAAGAATCCTGATAATAGCAATTTTCTAGTAGGCACTAGCAACAAACAACCAATCTATTTCAAAAAATATGAGTTCGCAAGTATTAGACAGTGAAATATTTGTTTCAAAAAATATGAGTTTGCAAGTATTAGACAGTGACAATTTGCTGAAAATACCTTCTTATTTGTTAAGGTTGAGATTGCTCATTGAAACTTGGATTTCTAAATTCTCCTCCTCTCTTACAGCTCCCTGAAAATAAATAAAATTGGAAATTTAATAAAGTGAGTGTTGTGGCTTGTAATATCTAAATTCTTCTCTCTTTTATGTTGCTGCTAGACACATTTAGAATATGAAAATAGTCTTACTTGTAATGTGAGTATTGTGGCTTTGGATGATGTTTTTATCCAATCACCTCTGCAAACAAGTAGCTCGATCATATCCTTTGTAAGAGAACTACGGTAGTCGTCTAATATACGACCACCCGCACTAAAAGCTGACTTCGAAGACACTGTTGTGATTGAAATACAAAGCACATCCCTTGCCAACTTACTTAAAATGAGAAATTTAGTAAAGTTTTGGCTCCACCACACTAGCACATCAAATGAATCCACACATTTGTCTTCCAAATAGACCTCAAGTTCAGATTTTGTCGACTTTTCTCCAACTTTAGCTTTAAGAAAAGCCTTAAATTTATCACTTGTTCTTGATCGTCCGGAGGGCTCATTGGAGTATTCTCATCCTCAACCTCAACTTCAATTGGTGAAGAAGAAGACATTCTAAAATGAAAATTAAAACAAGTTAGTATCCAAGAAAGATTGTTGCATACATAAATTGGAGAAAATGTACAACACTTGAATTACAATAATTTGTTGAATTACAGTAAATTGTTGAATTAAAGAAAAGGTACATCACTTGAACAACACTTGTTATTGGTACATCATAGTGAGATGAATATCAAATTGAATAGATCAGAAAGTAAAATCAAAACAGAAACTAAAATAAAAAATCCCTACACCATCTCTTGTTACTGGTACATCATCTGAGATGAACATCACTTGTTACTGGTACATGAAGTGAGATGAACATCACTTGTTACTTGTTACTGGTACATTAATTGAGGCAAAATGAGATGTCAAAAAGGGGACTCGCACCTTGCAAACTGTTGATTTCGAAACATAAACTAAAATCAGAACTCCCTACACCAATCTCTTCTTAAAAGCCGCATAAGCTGGCAGATTTCTAAAATCAGAATAGAAAATAAAATGAGATTAAGTTATGATTAACTAAGAAATGAACAACTACAACTGTAGCACAAGCTACAAAACCAGTTCAAGGGATGGCAGATCATAAATCACATATCAACAATAAAGTCAGAATCAAAAGAACAAGTGGTGTACAGCAATTTGGTGGAGATCGAATAACCCAAACCCAACTACTTTAGCAATCAGAGGTCGAGAGCTTCGCCTTCTAACCACTAAAGTCTACTATGGGATCGCGAGATGATGGAGTGTGAGAGGTTGGGCTGAACTAGGGTACTTGAGACGACAATTTTAGGGAGAGAAAGTGAGAGAGAGACTGTTTGAGTCAAGATGAGATCTGAATCTCTGAGTCGACGGAGAGAAACAAAAACAATTTTGTTTCTAGGTTATAGGATGCACTAGGGTAGTTGGGTATGGGTTTGGGTTATTCTATGTCGTTGGGCCGCTGACTGGATTTGTTAAGCTGCTTCTCATGTGGTGTTGGGCTGAACTCATAACTTAACTTATGGTTAAAATTGAAATTAACATGGGCTGAGCGAGTTGGGCTGAACTCGAACTCAACTCATGAGTGTGCCGAGTTGGCTCAACTCTAGTTTTGTCAACTCGAGTTCTGTCAGCTCGAGTTACATTCGATTTTTTTCCTAGCCAAGTCCGAGCAGCTCACGAGTTGCGAGTTTTTTGCTCAGTCCTGTTGTATATAGAGTAGCGATCTCTGTTTGCTTCTATCAAGTTTATTTAAGAGCCTATAAAATAGATAAAATCAACTCTTAACCCAATAACTAAAAACAATATTATTGTATGAGAAGTCGTAAGTTCGAAATCAGGTTGTATGGTCTTTAAAGTATTTAAATTTGAATGAATTGAACACTCTATTTTATCTCCAAAAAATAATGATCCTATAAAGCAGTGAATTGCCGTTTGTCTCTTTCTTAATTTTGTCAAACTAGTTGAATGGTATAATTTCTTCTCAAAGTATCGATGAGAGATGAGGAGCAGTGACATAATCTTTTATGCCAAACATCAGATGAAGGGTAGCTTGAAAGACTTGAAAGGGTGTTGGTGACTCATGAATGTAGTGAAGGCCTCTATGCAGTGTACCATGCATCAGTGTCTGGTTGGTTGCTCGATCCTTAATAGAGCAAGAAGTAGGTGAGAATTGTACTAATACATCATTATCTCTAAGTAATTGAGATATGCTGAGAAGATTTTTTGAAATATCTGGTACATGTAGCACATTTGTTAAGGCAAGTGTTTGTCCAAATGTTTTTAAATAGGAGGTTCCTGTGTGAAATATAGACAGACATGTACCATTGTCAATGTGTACTTGATCAATGCCACTGTATATCTAAGGTGAAGAGAGACAATTCAGATCAACAGTGATATGAGGAGAAGCTCCTGAGTCCCGGAACCAATGAGGAGATGGAGTTGTTTTTGGTTCAGCAACCAGTGCTTGGTGTTCTTGAGAAGATGCATTGGTAGTAGTAGATGCAGATGCTGGTGTGGCACTTGCATATGTAAGGTTGAAATGGTGATAGCATTTGTATGCAGCGTGTCCCCAATTGAAGCAAATCTGACACTGAATTTTTTTGTCTTTAGCATAATTGCCATTTCTTGCACGACCTCTGCCACGATAGCCTCTTCCTCTAGTGTTGTTTGAGTTGAAACGAGGTTGTCATGACTGATTTGGATGATGAGGTTATCTTGTGACAAAAAGTGCAGAGGCATCTGTATTTGTATTGGAAGAGTTATTATGTATGCTTAGATTTTGAAATTGACTGTTGAGATGAGGGGAAGAGGCTGAATTGGATCTGAGATTAGCTCGAATTCTTGCTTCATGTGCTAGTAGAAGTCTTTGTAGTTCTACCATCGATGGGGCAAATGATCTCATAGAAACAGCTGTGACAAAACTCGCAAATTATGATCCTAGACCTTGAAGTGTGTACAAGACTAGTTCTTGATCTGAGATATCGGATCCTACACTCTTGTCTATCAGCAATTCCTTGCATATTCTGAAGGAATTGAGCACATGTAAGTCCCCCTTTTTGCGAAGTTGGAGTTGTAATTTCAATTCAAGTGTTTTGGCAATTGATTCATGACTTAAGCCAGAATAGGAGGAGATATCGAGCTAGAATAGGAGGAGATATCGAGCTAAACTATGAGATTCATAAAATTTTGAGCAATTTAGCATCACATATTAAGAACAAAATTTTACGAGTTAATAATTAAATAGTAAAATTAATAAAATAAAGTATACAAAAATTGTACATAAATAAGAACATTGTAAATAATTAAATAAAATTAACTATACCCTTTTAGAATATAAATGAAACTTTTTAGAATATAAATGAAAAAGTATATGTATACATATATATATACATATATATCAATATATACATATATATACACATATATATATCAATATATACATATATATAAACATAACCATACCTGATAACCTAAATTATACGCAATATAATAAATGATAAATACAAGACATGTGTTTAAATAAAATTTCGAAATTTTTAGCTAACACATACATAAATAACATTCTTAAGCTTCAATATACTAAACTCCTACTAATTCTAATCATTAAAATTCCAAAACTTTATTAATTAAAGCTCATCAAAAACGTAAAATGGGTTATCAAACCCGTTCCAAGCTCATAACGACTCTTTACACGAAAGATAGCAAAGTCTCAGCCACAGGGAAGGCCAACCGACCTCTCTTATTGGAAACCTCCGTCAGCCAGGATTCCTTGTGGCTCAGACCTCAAATACCTGTGTGATACGAGTTGCATCAGGTCATATTTTTCTTAGGGACAGGTGGCTACACGAGTGGTCATAAAGTTGGGGATTCAGAGGATCCTAGTCCTGTCTCGATAGAAATCGAGATATTTATCTCGATTTCATCCTTGCCTCATCTGCCTCGCCTCGTCGCTTCGCTCTCTTCTGTCTTTTTGTCCTTGACCCGCTCTTCTCTCTCTCTCGGCCAACGATGGCGAGGCCATCATTGTTCTCCCACCTTCTCTACTTGTTGGCAGAAGCTGAGCTCTCCACTGGTCACATCATAGCTCTCTCTCCCTTGACGATGTCAGTGCCTAGCCGTTGCATGTGTCGTTTTTGTTGGGTCATGAATAGTTCACACCTGTCAATTAGCTTAAGCTGCGGAAAAACCGTAAAACAAAATTTTACGTCTAACTTAAGCCAAGAAAAATGAGGTTTGTCAGATAAACTAACGAGGATGTCCACCTCCCTTTATCTTTGGCATCAAAACCCGATTTAATCCTTATACAGATCTACTCCATAATTGATTTCTAAAATTTAATCTACTTACAAATTAAATAGATTAATATAACATTTATACCTTGATCCAAATTCAAATTGGATTGCAGCAGACTCGGAAGACCAAATTTGAGAAGCTCCTCTCTTCAGAGTATCAAACGTCTGATACCTCTATCGGTGATCCACCAAGACGACCAGAGAGCGATTTATTTTTTCTGCCAGAAATACCGTAAATCACGAAATTATGCAAAAACACTATTCACCGAGATAAGAACTAAATAACTATCTTCATGACTTACAGTTATTCAAATATAAAATACCGCTCCTTTCGCAAAAATACTATTTTTCAAATCCTGTAAATAACCATAACCGAGATAGAGAGAAAATATATTTATCGATTCAATCCTGAGTTAACAAATATGATACGATTTTTTATGTGATTTTTTCTCTCTCCATGCCCCTCTATTTATAGAAAAACAAGGAGGTTGGTCGATTACCGAAATACCCTCGAAAATGCAAAATGACTATTTTGCCCTTGTAAGGTCGGTTGGGACAAAAATCCCAAAAAATATTTTTCAAAATATTTCTTTTTGCCGACATGCCTTTTTTTATTTATATTTATTTATTTTTAATTAAGGTTTTAATTTGATAATGACGTTCATCCCAAATTCAAAACCATAATTAATATTTAAAATCTAAGTTAAACATATATAAATATACATAAATATATAATTGTTCTCAACAATTATATTTCTCAGGGTTCGGTATCGGTTTGGTTTCAGTATGATTTTATACAACGTATCGAATACGTTTAAATTCAATCCTTATTTTTCTTGTCATCTTATACGACATATATAATTTAATCATATCACATATAATTATTATAATCATCTTAATATTATTTATAACCAATTTATAATTAATCATTAAGATTCTCTGATTAGCTCCTGTACGGTGTGACCCAATAGGATTTGTGTTATGTTGGTAAATAGAATTAAAACCATTTTAACTTCTATAATCATATGGGGCATCTGACATTTGCACTATGACCATCCAATTACACAGATGATTTTGTATTGTACAATACCATGATCCACTTAAACTATTTTAGTCGTGTTAATTCTTTTGTCTCACAGTGTCAGATTAGTTTCAAGGTAGGTGTGTGTCATCCTTGTAAACTTAAACTTTTCTCGATCCTGAGTAGCTGTATCAAATATAATTACTCTTGTAATTATACTGCATGCAGATAATCCTACTCTATCAAGGGGCCCAGTGATACTGTAACTCGTATATAGATACGAGGGACAATAGTACTTTTGGTAAATCATCACTATCTCAGCTAAGCTATGTATACTGAAAAGCTACCGTTATGACTGCGTTTTACCGACAACGTTAGATAACAATCACACATACACATCTCTTAGTAGGAAATATGAATACCTCATACTTTAGAACTTAACACTGAATGAAAACATTAATGACACATATACAATTCCATTTAATATTTCATTCGAGGTCTGTCAAATACCATGTTCCTGAAACATGTATTTATGTGATTAAAACGACATCTCATGTCTATGGTCTGTAAAACTTAATCATCTTTTAATTCACATTCTAACCTTGTAACGATAATTTAGTGTTCCTGCTAATTACCTTGGTTAGAGACTTTTAAGAATATATATCATCTATATTATGAAGTTTCACAATTCCAGTTATTGACTCTAGTCAGATAAATGAATGATTCATAAATTCCATAATACTCAAGGCAACAAAATGGCAATTTATTAATCACTCAATTCATGAAGAAAGCTTTATGATATTTTATCATATTATTGACTTCTACATTATTAAAACTAACAGTTTTCCCAATGAATCCTTGTTGCCTCGTAAGACTCAGATCGAAACACCCAAACCCCGAGCAGTGCACACCTTGAGTACTCCGTCCCATTTGCCTATTTAATGCTACCTTCCTCCTCTTGTGACCCCTCTTGCTTCGTTTTAATCTCATGTGCTGAGAATAGATACTTAGAAATACTCTGAGCGTTCGAAATAAGAAAGAGATCAAGAAGGGAAGGGTTAACTCTGTAAAGGCAAAAGGGATGAGAGAGCTGACTCTGGGGTGTGCACTTATGCCTTGCGTCTATCGATTGTAACCTGTTCCCATCTCCTGGTAAAAACCCTAGATCCTCTTTATAGTCCTTTTGATACTCGTCTTGATCATGCTGTGTTGTTCCTCTGTGATAGATTTCTTTTTGAGTACTTATGACTGTTGTTAGAACATGTGCTGGAATTCTTTTATGATTGAAATTACTAAGATGTGGCCAGCATTGCCGAGCTGTCCTTAGGGATAGACAGCTACTTCCTTACCCAGTCGGAGGCCACAATCGTACCCTCCGAGACCTTTTCAGGCTCAACCGAGACCACCTCAGTCGAGACCTCTTCCTGCTCGACACGACGTTTGCCATATATGCTAGCAGCCCGGTCACTAGGCACCCCAGTGCCTATCCCGTATTGTTCGACTCGCTCCAACAGCTATTCGACCACCTCCTCCACCAGCTGGTCGAGGAGCGCCAGCCCCGCCTCGAGGTGGAGCATGCGATGGATGGGTCCAGGACTACGGTGAGGAGTATGCTTACGAGGAGACTCCAAATGCCACACTCATCGCAGGTATGCTTTATATTTTTGGCTGTCCTGCTTTTGTACTTATCGATACGGGGGCTAGCTTTTCCTTCGCCGCTTCTATTTACATTAGGACCCACGATTGGCCCACTAGACGTAGGACACGAGTCATGGAGGTGCAGACTCCCCTCGAGAAGTCTGTCATCGTGGATCGTGTCTGCAGAGATCGATTGGTCAGGAAATCGCGGGTAGAGATCTACCCGTGACCCTCATTGTCCTCGTTCTCCGTGATTTTGACATGATACTCAAACTCGATTAGTTGACTACACATCGCGCTGAAGTTAGTATAATTATACTGTTTATTTTTTAATACAAAAAGTTTATTCTTAATATAAACAACAAGCGGCAGTGCGCCGCAATGTAATTTCTAATATTGGTAAAAAGTCTTTGTTAATTTGCCGCCCAGAAGCATCGATAACGAATCCAAACCGTTAAATAATGGTTTGGTTAATATTTTGCATTTTTTCTATTATTTTGAAATTCTAAATAGAAACTATAAAAAATAACCACAAACAAGCAACATACAAATATAGCATGATATTACAATCCAAAAACATTTAGCAGTGCCTTTAATCTGAAATAAATAATAATAATGTAATAAAATAGTAAAATAGTAGTAAAAGTAGAAGTACTGTAAAGATAATAATAATATTAATTATAATGATAATAATAATATAAACTATTCTACAAATCATAAATTTAGACTAGCGCCATGCGTCGTTAATTCTGGACTAAAGTCGTACAACGATACCACTACTTCTATATTTTAATCTATCATGGTTCTGGTACGTGGATCGCTGACTTTCATACACTCCTATCTGACGCTAACTCTTTGGAGTACATTTCATGTCTTTAAGTCTCTTTTTACATATTCATCTAATGTCAATTTCTGTCGACCCTACCTCTTCTCTTGTTTTTGACGCGGCTTAAAACTCCATTACATACCAGTGGATCAGAAGGCATTTGCTGGATATGTCCATACCATCTCAACGATGTTGAATTAGTTTATCTTCAATCAGTACAATCTCAACCTTGTCACGTATATCGTCAGTTCTAATGTGATCCCTTCTTGTATGTCCACATATCCACCATAACATACACATCTCTACAATGCTCATCTTTTTTATGTGTTGCTCTTTAGTAGTCCAATATTTTGCTCCATACAACATTGCACGTCTGATTGTCGCCTTTTATAACTTACCTTTCAGTCTTTGCGGGACCTTTTTGTCGGATATGATACCAGATGCTTGTCGCCATTTTATCTTGCTAGAATGTTGGCTCAAACAATGTTGGTCAAAGTTTATAACCTTTGTAAGCAGGTTACGCCGCTAGGATTTTGTAACAAAAAGAAGGAAAGAAAAAGAAATAGGAATTTCTAAGTGTTGCTCTCCTTGCACTTTTTTTATTCATGATAATGTTTCCTTGTCCCGCTTCAACTCCATATTTAAATGCTAAGTTTTAATTAATGATAAATATTAAAAAAAAATTCCCAAAAAATTCATGATAAAAATTCATTTAAATCTTCTGTTAATTTAGGTTTAGAATTTCTATTATACATTTCTATTATTACAGTGAAGTAGTATCAATTAAAAATGGACATGCACGGCTGATATTTCAATTCTTGTATTGTGTAAGACAACTAAGTTTCATAATGTAATTTTGTTTGTAATTTTCATCTCAACTTATATGAAATGCATAATATAATTATAAATTCGACCGCATATATAAAACCGTATATAAATCCGCATAAGCGGCCGCACGACACATATGCGGTTTGCGGTACCTTTCTGCATGCATATTCAAATCCGCATTTTATAACACTGGTTATAACTCTATACCAAGTCTCTTGATATTCACTAAGTTCTATAAAATCTAAGTCTGGAGTTACGCAATGCTAAGTTGGAGTTATAACGCTAGACCAAGTCGCTTGAAAATTGGCTAAGTTTTAGAAAATCTGAGCCTGCAGTTACTAACGCTAAATTAGAGTTATAACGCTAGACCCAGTCTCTTGGAAATTGGCTAAGTTCTGAAAAATCTGAGTCTAGAATTACATAATACTAAGTTAGAATTATAATGCTAGACCCAGTCTTTGAAAAATTGGCTAAGTTCTGAAAAATCCGAGTCTAGAGTTACGTAACGCTAAGTTAGCGTTATAACGCTATCCTGAAACACTACAAAAAAATTCATAATTCGATTACGTTCCAAATTTGCAGAACCACTGCTTAGCGTTATAAAGCTAGACCAAAGTTCCAGTGGTAAAATCTTTTGTCCTAACCTAACATAGCGTTATAACGGTTTTCATTGTATATAAGATAGCGTTATAACACTAGACAAAATTTATAGAATATCCAAATTCAACGGTCAAATATTTTGTCTCTATTCAAGATGGTGTTATAATGCTAGGTTTCACACATGAGTTAGAGTTATAACGCTAGACCTCGCAAATTTACTTTTTAGCCAGATTTGGATACCTATTTAAACCCTTCTCCTCCAACAACAAAAAAAACTCTTGTTCTGTTCAATCAATATCTTTACCAGCCACCATTATTGTGCTCTTTGAGTTCTAGCTTAATAGCCAAATTCTTGCTCAAATCCCATGTTTAAACTAGATAAATCTAATCTAAGGATGATTGAGAGTTTGTTTGTTTGAGTAATTAGTTTTATCCTTTCATTATCTATCTTTGTGTGAGTGTTTGGTTGTCTTGAGCTCCACCGGTGTGTAAGAGAGCTCAAGATAGTTGGCTCGGTTCTCCACTGGCGTGTGTAAGAGAGACCGAGTTCGACATGGTGTTAGGATTGGCTCCACATGTGTGTGTAAGAGAGCCCAATTTTGAAGTTGTACATTCAACAATTTATTTGTTTAGTGAAGCAGACCAGGCTTGTTACCGCAAGAAGCAGGGGCGCATTCAACATTGAGCTTGTTACCACAAGAAGAAAACGTTGGTGTGGCCAAGGGCAAGCCGGACTCCGTCAACACATTGAGCATTTTCTTTTTCCTATCTCTATTAACATTTACTCAATTCACTTAGTTTAATTGCTTGATTTGTTGATTGTGAATTGAGTTGTATTAATTGAATAGCTAGAATTGATAGGGTGATTGAATTGCTTGCTTAGTGGTTGAATTGCTTGAATTGTTAGTTTTGTCATAATTGATAAAATAGCAAGTAGGTCCCTATTTGTGGTAAACTGAGAAAAATTTAGTACAACACCTAGGTGCCTAGGTGTATCAAGAATTGTTTGGGGGAGACTAAGGTCAAGTGTTAGTGCAGAAGTGTTTTCAACAATTACAATTCAAGCTTTTAGACCTTAATCACCTAGATACAAATTTTAGCAAGTAAGTACTAAGAGCAATTGAGCAAATCAAAATAACAAAGTGCAAGAACAGTAAAGAAATATGGAGTAAAGAGCAAGAGCAATTGAGAGAACATAAGAACACGTAATATAACATGGTTCGACCTACAAACAAACTAGACCTAATTCACGAAACTTCCGGAACCAAAACTTCCTTTCGGAACCGATTTCACTAGGAAATAAGTGTTCTTTAAAATTGCAGAACATATCTTTGGTTTCTTCTCAATAAGAAAACCTATCTTAGATTCCTAAACATATGCAAGGGGTTACACCACTCTACAAGGTAAAATGTTCGATTGACTACACAATCAAGAACACGGATGCACTACTTGACAACACAAATGTAGTGCACCAAAAACTAGAAACTAGCAAGAAAGAATGTTCTCGGATCGACAGTTAGACGAATGTAGCTATCCTAAGTCTCTCAGGTTAGACAACTATTGAGAAGGCTCTAATGCTCCTTCTGGTGCTCAATTGAATGCTTAAAAGTGTGCGAGTTTTAGATGTCTTCCAGGTTTGTATACCCAAAATATATATAGGTTGAGCACATCTTGAAGCCTTGAAGTCTTGATTTTGGCCTCATGCGTTACATAACTCGTTATAATGGGTTCGCACCTTTCCAGAAATGTTATTTTGTGCTTCTTCCACTAGCTTTTGGGCCATGTTGAGCACTAACCCGTTGTGACGGGTTGGAGACCCGTTATGATGGGTTGGGAACCCATTGTGATGGGTCTCTGATGCGTTACAACAATGCATGACTCTGGAAAATCCTCTCTACTCAAGCTCTTCTCCTCTTGAACTCGTTGTGATGGGTTGAGCACCCGTTGTGACGGGTTGAGCATGCGTTATGGTAACGCATGGCTCTGGAAATGTCCAATATGCTTGCTCTTGATGTCTTTGAGTATGTCTTGACTTATATATGCATATTTGAGCCTTTGCATCTCTATTGTGTACCTGTGTTAACTTGCATCCCAATAAAACTCAATTGTGCAAGGTTAGTACTGATTTGTTTTGCAAATTGTCAAAAAATAGATGAGTTTAATCCAACAAACTCTCCTTTTTGGAAATTGCAAAACCATATGTGATGTGCATAACATATGTTGCACATAATTACATTTCTTCTATTTTTTTGCAAAGTATGGGAAAAGGCTCAATTATAAAAGCTCCCCCTGAATTTTAGCATTTTTTTTATAAGCAAGACAAGTTCTAAATTTGCTCCCCTTAATGATATGTTTTACAATTAAAGTACAAGTCATCATTTTCAATTAGGATTTGCAATTTCAAGAATATAAAGGAGCAATAATCAAGAGACATATCAAGTTAATTTGTAATTTCAATCATTCCTAATTTGAATCTCAATTCAATATGTTGATTAGTATCAAGAGGCTTTGTAAAGATATCCGCAATTTGATTCTTAGTGTCAATGTACACAAGTTCTATATTTCTTTTTTCTACATGATCTTTGAGATTGGTGCCTAATGTCTACGTGCTTGGTTCTTTCATGGGCTATTGGATTTTTTCACATCATTATGGTACTGTTGTCACATTTTATGGATACCTTGGTAAAATGCAAGTCATAGTCCTTAAGAGTTTGAACCATCCACAAAATTTGGGTACAACAACTACCCGCGGCTATATATTCTGCTTCGGTCGTAGAAAGACCAACCAAAGTTTCCTTTTTGCTTGACCAAGACACTAGGGACTCACCAAGGAATTGACATGTCCCATTAGTGCTTTTCCTATCCATTCAGTCACCGGCAAAGTCCGCATCAGTATACCCAATTAAATCTAACTTGTTGTTTTGCCCATACCAAATACCAAGATTAAATGTACCTTTTATATAGCACTAGATTCTTTTAACGATCATCATGTGTAACCTTTTGGGCAAGCTTGGAATCTCGTGCAGACACATGACAAACATAATATCCGGTCAACTTACGATGAGGTAAATGAGACTTCCGATTGTGGCTTTATAGATTGAAATATCCATCGGTTTGTCGCTCTCATCAACACCAAGACTTGTGTTGGTTGCCATAGGTGTCTTCATTGCTTTGTTATCTTCAACTTCAAAACACTTGATTAGCTCATTGGCATACTTTGATTGATTTATGAAAATCCCTTCACCATTTTGCTTAATTTGCAATTCAAGGAAAAAGTTGAGCTCCCTTATCATGGACATTTCGAACTCTCTATTCATGAGTTTTGAAAAATTCTCTGCAAGCGAAGGGCTAGTTGATCCAAAAATAATATTATCCACGTAGATTTGCACTAAGAGAATATCATTGTTATCTTTCTTTGTGAAAAGAGTTGTATTTTAAGCCTCTTTTAAAATCGTTAACAGCTAAGAATGTACTCAATCTTTCGTACAAGCTCTAGGAGCTTGTTTTAGACCATACAAGGCTTTGTGTATGGTTAGTGAGAGATGGGTGTTCAAAACCTTTTGGTTGGAAAACATAAACTTCCTCATTGATAAACCCATTCAAAAATTCACTTTTAACATTCATTTGATATAACACAAATTTCTATAAGAAGCATAAGCCAGGAACATTCTTATGGACTCTAATCGTGCTACGAGTGCAAATGTCTCATCATAATCAACCCCCTCTTGTTGAGTATACTCTTTTGCAACAAGTCGTGCTTTGTTTCTAATAATGTTGCCAACTTCATCCTTTTTGTTTCTATATACTCATTTAGTTCCAATGATAGTCTATTCGGTTTGAAGGTTTTGGTATCAAGGTCCATATTTTTTGTTTCGTTCAATTGGACAAGTTCTTCTTGCATAGTAAGAATTCAATTAGGATCTTGATTAGCCTCCATAAAGTGTGTGGGTTCAAGTTGTGATACAAAAGCACAATGAGATATCATACGATTCAACCTAGAATGAGTTGTTGTCTCCAATTCTAGGGTCACCTCTAACATTGTCTAGAGGATGAAAATAACCTCCCTAAGCACTTCAAGTGCTTGATATTCGGTTTGACTTGGTAAGACATCTTCCCTTTGAATATCCTCATTTAGTATGTTTCTTTTTTCTTCATTGTCTTCTAACTCTCTTGAAGATTCTTCATTCAATGCATTTGACTCCCCCTCAATTCTTTCATCATGTGTTTCTTCAACATCTTCTTCATTGTGTACTATGTCAATTCCTTATTTGTTGCACTTTTCTAGTGTAGTACTTCCATCTACATGTGAATCAATTCTACCTACAACATCCTTATCCTTTTTGGCCATGTTAGTAATACTTTCATCAATTTGACATGAATGGACTCAACAATAGTTTTTGAATGAAGTAAGTATACTCTATAAGCTCTACTTGTGGATGAGTATCCTACAAAAATTCCTTCTAAAGATCTTGAATCAAACTTACTCAAATTCAAGAATTGTTCAAGTAAAAAACTGTTACAGTAAATAATTAAAGAAACATCAGTAAATAATTAAAGAAAGAAGTAGTAATAAATGGTTGTAGTAGGACATTTAATTCATTTATGGCGTCAAGGGTCTTTCTACAATTTGAAACTTTACAGGGAGTAAATTGCAAAAGTCCAATTTAAACTTAGAAAATTTCCTTCTTTCTTTCTCTGGATCATTCCTGCCGCCTCTCTTTCATTTTTTTTGTGTGCGCGCCATCTATTCCCTTCTCTTCTATTCCTTTCTCTCCTTTGTCTCTACCGTGGGTCAAACGAATCAAGGAAAAGGGTATTTTTCTTCTCTTTGCCGTGGGTAAAGTCAAAGCAAGGGAGAAGCATTTCTTTGGTACTTGGTGTGTTCACACCATCAAGGTGCTTGAATATTTAATTACTATTCTTTCTCTCTACTCCTTTTCATTTCTTTTCTGTTTTGGTTTTTCCTCCTCTTCTCTCTTCTGTGGGTATGGTAAAACAAATGGTGAAATTAATTAGATGGTTGGTTTAACCAAACCAAATAAAGTATGCAACATAAGTAAGTTGTATGGTTATTAAGATTATAATTTAGGGTTCATGTTGCACCAAATAACTAAACCATACTTGTGTACAAGCATGTTGTGTTCAATTAAGACCATGTTGTGAATTGCTTCAAAGAGACCATGTTGGGTTTATTTGAGAACGGTTCAGGTGTTGGACAAGATGAGTCATGTTTGGTTTGAATATTAGTTATCTTGTTCAATTTTAATACCAACCCAAATTCAATTGAAAGGGTCATATTAGTTAAGAACCAATTTAAAGGTATACATGCTCTTGATGTTTACATTCAATTGCCATTTATGCAATTGCCATTTAAGCTCAATTAAAATCTATAGTTCAATCTTAAAAAGAAGAAGGGAAATATTAAAAAGACTCAAATATGTTATCATCTTGGTTCAGATAGATTTACAGGGGATCCGGAGAGATTGAGTACAGACGCTTAGTGATTCGATACGCAACGACTACTCGTCAGGTGCGTAGTTTTACTTTCGGATTTACAAGAGGTTTGATTCTGAAATGTAAATATGATACGTTGCATTTTGATATCCGATTGAATTGCATATTTTGGAAATTCAGCATTCATGATTATATTGACTACTTGTATTGCATAATGGAGTTATCATTTTGTCCGGTTACCTATATTGCTTGTTCCCCATTTTTGATCTTCTGGAATGATATTGAATTTGCAAAAGAAAGGTAATATACGAAGGCTGAGGATCGCAACCTGACTTCGCAAAACATGATCTTTATGCGCATATAGAAACTGTCCCCTTCTGTGCTCAGTACCGGTTGGGATAGGGGATTATATTACTTCTTTGGACCTGACGATGACGTTAGGTCAATGATTTTGATATGTGATTGTTTGAAATATGAAATGTCTCGAAATGATGTGAATTGATATGAAATCTGAACTGAATTACCAGACCTATATTATTATAGTTTGTATTGTAAGAACCGCTTGATACCATACAAACTCGAGACATGTTATGTTCCTTTCTACTCTTATTGTTTGATAATCGTTTTCAATTATTATATTGTCATTATATCATTATCTTTGCATATTGTGGATAATAAGTTTCAGGTACATGAATTTCTTGTATATACGAAAGTGGAACTAAATATCACACTGGAAAATTATATTTCTTATTATGTTGTTTATACCTTTTTGCAGGTATTGGGTTCGTTGTGTGCGACGAGTCAGATGTCGTGTAGGCCTTTTGACCTGTTTGTATAAATCATAATACTATATCAGTGTGTATATTTTGTGCATCGGGTTTTCATATCTTTTGTGTTGTTGATACTTGTGAAAATCCCGATTCCATGTTGTACCTTTTGTATATAAATACTTGTAAACCTTTGCTGTTTATGATCGTTCTTGTTATATCATTGTATCTTTCTGGTAATGTTACATCTGAAATGGTATTATGATTATGTGAATTGTAAATGCTATATTGAAAATGCTTGGTTGTTAGCCTTACGAGTACATATGATCATGTATTCGTGGCGGGGTATGTCATGCCCTATTTTTCGGGGTGTGACAAAAACACTTTGACCAAAATACCCTAAAGTAAGAAATGTTGGCTTATAACCTTTCTAAATTTCATATGGAGTCTTATTGGTCAATGGTCTAACATATACTCGGTTAATGATTTTACATGCGGTATTGACCGCTTCGGCCCAAAGGAATTTTGGAGGCATGTACTCATTTAGCATTGATTTTAATGTTGGATTAAACTTATCTCTTGTTTGACAATTTGCAAAACAAATAAGTACTAACCTTGCAATGAGTTTTAGTAAAGATGCACATACTGATGTTAGACATGCTCAAATAATGCTCAAACACACTCTAGAAAGGTCAAGACATGCTCAAGACATCAAGGGATGGCTTCACAGTGCCAAACAGAGAACAACATTACCATATCGCTCCAGAATCCGTCACAACGGATCAGCAACCCGTCATAACGGGTGCCCAACCTGTCACAACGGGTCAGGTGGAGAGAGAGACATCAACAGGATTTTCTCGACCACATCGTTACTGTAACGCTTGTCCAAGGTGTTACAACACCTTCCAACCCGTTATAACGGGTTACCCAGGCATTATAATAGGTTCCTACAGGATTTGGCCCACATGACAACTGCATAAGAGAAGAAGGACATTTCTGGAAAAGGCACAAGGCATTATAACTTGTTCCACCATGCGTTTTTGAGCTGCTGTAAAGCAACAGTCAAAATTGGAGGTTTCAAGATCCCAAGAAGTGCCCAACCTATATAAAATGATGCAAAAACGAACCAGCAGGGTATCAAACACCTCCCATAAGCTTACAAGCATCAAATTGAGCACAACAAAGAGCTTATTTCAATTCTCCTCCATCTACCTAACCTAGAGAGCATTAGGATAGCATCCATTGTCTTATTTTCAATCCGAGAACAAATATTTAGCTAGATTTTAGCCTTTGGTGCACCACATTTGTGTTGTCAAGTGGTGCATCCTTTTGTCCAAGATTGTGTTGTCAATCGCACTTTATACCGTGTAGTGTGGTGTTGCCCCATACATTGGTATAGGAGACAAAGATTGCTTTACTTGTTTAGAAGAAGTCAAAGATTGGCTCCGCACTTTGTAAATAACATTTGTTTTATAGTGAAATCGGTCCGGAAGAAAGATTTTGTTTCGAGAGTTCCGTGGACGTAGGACTAATTGATTTATAGATCGAACCACGTTATATAGCGTGTTCTTTTTGTTCTTGATTGCTCTATCTCTTCACTCTCTCTCTTCACTCTTTTTTGTTGAGGTGTTCTTGGTGCAAAGAACTCATGCTTGTAACCATTTCTAGAGAAAAAAAAATCATATAACCTTGAATTTTCAAACTCACCGCCATGATAACTACGAATGGAGACTATTTTTTTTTCTCTCTCTTCGATTCTCAACTTGTGAATAAAAGTCAACAAATTATTCACAAACCTCTTCTTTCTATCTTAAAAAGTTAATCCATGTATACCTACTAAAGTCATCAACAATCACAAACACATATCTTTTCTTGGCCAAACTAGGTATGTTAATTGGCCCAAACAAGTCCATGTGAATGAGTTCTTGGACCTTTTGGTTGAGATCCGGTCTTTTGGCTTAAAACTAGTCTTGGTTAGTTTACCAATCATGCACACATCACATATGCTATCAACATTCATCCTAGAGATTGGTAGACCACGAAGTAACTCAAGATTGACTAGTTTCTTAATAGAGTAAAAATGAGGTATGACCTAACCTTCGGTGCCATAACAATGAGTCAAAATTGGTTGCAATTAGACAAAGTTCACAAGTGTAATATGGTTGATGTGAAGGTAGTAAATATTCTTTGTTCTTTTACCAGTATAGACCGACTCATTAGTTTTGTTATGATAAAGTGAGCACTCTTGGTCATTAAAGCTAAGATAAAAACCGGAATCACATAACTTGCTCACACTTAACAAATTGAAATTTAAACCATCGACAAGGTATACGCCATCAATGGTTACATGGTTATTAACAATTGTCCCAATTCTGATAATCTTATTCTCACGCTCATTACTTCCAAAGATCACTTGGCCTCCGTCAAAGGGCTTAAGACTCTTAAACAAATTTTTTTCCTGTCATGTGGTGTGAGCAACCACTATCTATGATACAAGATACCATTTATATGATGAAGCCAAGCATACCTAAGTGTTTTGAAAAAGATACGACATTATTGTTTTGAAAAATCTCTTTGTTTTTAGGGTTTTACTTTTGAGATACTCAAGATTAATCTAGTTTAATTTGAGAGTTTTAGGAACCTGAACATAAAATTCTTTATGTTTGTTCCTCTTGAAAGGACACTCAAAGGCCATATGATCACGGTGATTAAAATGCTTGCACACAAGACTTGAATTGTTTGATATCCAAGTGATTTTTGCGCAAAAATGAAAAATATTACTTTTGTGTTCAAAGCAATTTTCCATGTGATAATGCCTTTTGATTTCAACTATCCTAGGCTTTTTAGGGGAAAACCTTTTAGATATGTTAGCCTTAGGTTTATTGCTATAGAATTTTTGAATTTGCATATACTTGTTCATTGATCCAACACTTTCAACCAATGTAATAGTATCCAAACTAGCATTATTTCTATATTTGAAGCACTTATTAGATGAAAATCTTTTATCATATCTAAAAGCATGACGAAGGCTTTTTGTCTTAGATAGTTTTACATTGTGATTAGTTGAAGTAGGTGCACAAACATCAACATTTGAAGTACACTGATCAGAATCACTCATAAATTAAGTACTCATACATGAAGAACTTAGAGTGGTACTCGATGCTTCTTTGTATGTTTTAGTGAATGGTTATAACACTTAAATGATGTACTCGGAGAAGAAACTCTTCTCGTGGAAATATATGATGCTTTGTAGAGTGTTCTTGAAAGGTTACCACTCACAAATGAAGAACTTTGATCAGAAACACTTCTTAGTAGCATATGATGCTTTGTGGTGTTTTCTTTAATGGTTACCACCCATAAATGAAGTACTCAGATAATAAACTTCTCGCAATAAGATAAGATGCTTTGTGATATTTTATTTAATGGTTATCACCCATAAATTAAGTACATTGATCGAAATCACTCATAAATTAAGTACTCGGACATGAAACAATTAGAGTGGTATTTATGCTTCTTCGTTGTGTTTTAATGAATGGTTACAACACTTAAATGAAGTACTCGGAGAAGAAACTCTTCTCATGGTAAGATATGATGTGTTGTGGAGTTTTCTTGAAAGGTTACCACTCATAAATGAAGTATTATGATCAGAAACACTTCTTAGTGGGATATGATGCTTTGTGGTGTTTTCTTTAATAGTTACCACCCATAAATAAAGTACTCATATAATAAACACTTCTCGCAATAGGGTAAGATGATTTGTGATGTTTTATTTAATGGCTATCACCCATAAATTAAGTACTTTGATCGAAATCACTCCTAAATTAAATACTCTGACATGAAACACTTAGATGGGTATCTATGTTTCTTCGTTATGTTTTAATGAATGATTACAACACTTAAATGAAGCACTCAGAGAAGAAACTCTTCTCGTGGTAATATATGATACTTTGTAGAGTGTTCTTGAAATGTTACCACTCACAAATGATAAAAAAAACTTTTTAGTAGGATATATGCATTGTGGTGTTTTCTTTAATGGTTATCACCCTAAATGAAGTTCTCAGATAAGAAACACTTCTCATAGTAGCGTAAGATGCTTTGTGATGTTTTATTTAATGGTTACCACCCATAAATTAAGTACTTTGATCGGAATCACTCATAAATTAAGTACTCGAACATGAAACACTTAGAGTGGTATTTATGCTTCTTTGTTGTGTTTTAATGAATGGTTACAACACTTAAATGAAGTACCCGGAGAAGAAACTCTTCTCGTGGTAAGATATGATGCATTGTGGAGTTTTATAGTAAGGTTACCACTCATAAATTAAGTACAATGATCAGAAACTCTTCTTAGTAGGATATGATGCTTTGTGATGTTTTTTTAATGGTTACTGTCACACCCCAGAAATAATAACTAGCTTAAGGATGTTAATCCTGCCACGTGTACTTGATTACAAGTACATGAAAGACTAAATTTGCCACTAAAAAATATAAATAAGATTTATTTATTGTACTAAATTTAAAAAAAAAGCACACATATTGAACACACAATACATGAACATCCAACAAATACATATATACATACAATCCAGGGTCTGTACAAAGTTTTACAGCGGAAGCTAAAGAAAATAAAATACATACAGGAGAGGACGATCCCATCAAAGGACGTGGAAACGACCTCACTAACCTACTACAAACTACTCCGAACAAAAGAAAGTAAAATAAACAATGATCTGATCAACAAAACGGAGGACGCCTGGAACCACCATCCTAACGCTCTCCTCTACACGTCAAATGACTCCTGCTATGTACCAGGACCCCACAACCACCGTGGAATGTGAGTAATTTATAAAAATTACTCAGTGTGGATTAAGGTCCAGCCTTTGGGATTATATCCGATTCAAGATGGACCAATCACATTTACTGAGGTTATCTATATTAAGTTACTACACCTAGCTTGTGTTCTGTTTGACCATTAATCATTAAAAATAAATATTTAAATCTATCCAAAGAGACGATGCGAGAAAGAAACCCCAAAATAATATGAGGAATAATAGTATATAGATAGTAAGGTGAACAATATCAAGTCTCCTAAACAAAGAAACGATTTGTCAAACTAGAATCTCCGGTGTAAGACTTCAGGATTCGCCCCCTTAGACGGGTCGTAACCACAAGCCTAAGGCCCAACGTACTCGTTGGACGGGTCTCAAATCAACCAAAGGCCCAACGTACTCGTTGGACGGGTCTCAAATCAACCACGGCCCAACTAACTCTGAGTTTCTAGAACGAAATGCCCTGATATAAAAGAGCGACTTCATAGAGCACATGCTCGGTCAATAAGTGAACCGAGAAGCCTACCCTCACAAAAAGAAAATAATAAATATAAACTCTTGGTCTCAACCGTCATACATAAATAAGAAACCGACTACCCGTTTGAATAATAATAGAAAGGGAACTCCTTGTACTAGTTAAAGCCAAGGGGAGGCTCAGATTTCCTCATTACTCACTAGGAGTTAATAGGGGAACCACATTGAATATTTATAGATCTAAAATATCGACTAATAGAAATATATAAAGAACGAAATAGCTCCAATACTTCACATATGACACACATACTCTATACTGGAAACCGAACCTTAATCAATCAAGGAGGAAGTATTATAATACATATACTAATAGGGATCTTTGAAATTGAAACTCTCGAACTGGCACTACGAGCCATCAAGTGATGATCACGTTTGATTAGCATCAGCCGAATGTCTATGAAGACATCCCGATGGGAGAATCCCACGGGCGTTTAGCTTGCGTACGTAATCCGCCCGTCATGATGCCCTTACGCCACATCCAGCTGGTGATCATCGGCCCGACTCTCGTCACTCCCAACGAGAATATATATATAATTTATATGCATCTACTTATAAGTAGCTAATAGCCTAATAGTATCTGTATATCGGATCTTATATGCAACATGAAATGCATATGACATGAAATGCAGGTCTGCCTCAATAGTTGATACAGTTACTGGTATGCAATTATGATAGTTCAAGTCCTACGAGCCTGATTAGTTATTGTTGGTACTTTGATACCGCAATTCAATTTAGGTAAGTCTGGTAGGTCCTAATAAAATTGAAAGGAATATAATCTCCAGGAATCCACACATGTCAATGTGACATTGCGACGTTGATATCTAAGCGGTAAATGCTTCTCATAGAAGCATGAATGGTTTGCGCTATTTTCTTGATTGGTTACAACCCATAAATGAAGTACTCTGATTAGAAACACTTCTCATAGAAGCATAAATGCTTTGTGGTGTTTTCTTGATTGGTTACCACCCATAAATGAAGTATTCTGATTAGAAACACTTCTCATAGAACTTTGTGGTGTTTTCTTGAATGGTTATCACCCATAAATGAAGTACTTTGATTAGAAACACTTCTCATAGAAGCATAAAAGGTTTGTGGTGTTTTCTTGAATGGTTATAACCAATAAATGAAGTACTACGATTATAAACACTTCTCATAGAAGCATAAAAGGTTTGTGGTGTTTTCTTGAATGGTTATCACCCATAAATGAAGTACTTTGATTAGAAACACTTCTCATAAAAGCATAAATGTTTTCTGGTGTATTCTTGATTGGTTACCACCCACAAATGAAGTACTCTGATTAGAAACACTTCTCATAGAAGCATAAATGCTTTGTGGTGTTTTCTTGATTGGTTACCATCCATAAATGAAGTATTCTGATTAGAAACACTTCTCGTAGAAGTATAAGTGGTTTGTGGTGTTTTCTTTAGTGGTTATCACCCATTAATGAAGGGTTTAGGGTTTAGGGTTTAGGGTTTGGGGTTTGGGGTTTTGGGGTTTAGGGTTTGGGGTTTAGGGTTTGGGGTTTGGGGTTTGGGGTTTGGGGTTTGGGGTTTGGGGTTTGGGTTTTGGGGTTTAGGGTTTTCGGTTTAGGGTTTTCGGTTTAGGGTTTCGGGTTTAGGGTTTCGGGTTTAGGGTTTAGGGTTTAGGGTTTAGGGTTTAGGGTTTAGGGTTTAGGGTTTAGGGTTTAGGGTTTAGGGTTTAGGGTTTAGGGTTTAGGGTTTAGGGTTTAGGGTTTAGGGTTTAGGGTTTAGGGTTTAGGGTTTAGGGTTTAGGGTTTAGGGTTTAGGGTTTAGGGTTTAGGGTTTAGGGTTTAGGGTTTAGGGTTTAGGGTTTAGGGTTTAGGGTTTAGGGTTTAGGGTTTAGGGTTTAGGGTTTAGGGTTTAGGGTTTAGGGTTTAGGGTTTAGGGTTTAGGGTTTAGGGTTTAGGGTTTAGGGTTTAGGGTTTAGGGTTTAGGGTTTAGGGTTTAGGGTTTAGGGTTTAGGGTTTAGGGTTTAGGGTTTAGGGTTTAGGGTTTAGGGTTTAGGGTTTAGGGTTTAGGGTTTAGGGTTTAGGGTTTAGGGTTTAGGGTTTAGGGTTTAGGGTTTAGGGTTTAGGGTTTAGGGTTTAGGGTTTAGGGTTTAGGGTTTAGGGTTTAGGGTTTAGGGTTTAGGGTTTAGGGTTTAGGGTTTAGGGTTTAGGGTTTAGGGTTTAGGGTTTAGGGTTTAGGGTTTAGGGTTTAGGGTTTAGGGTTTAGGGTTTAGGGTTTAGGGTTTAGGGTTTAGGGTTTAGGGTTTAGGGTTTAGGGTTTAGGGTTTAGGGTTTAGGGTTTAGGGTTTAGGGTTTAGGGTTTAGGGTTTAGGGTTTAGGGTTTAGGGTTTAGGGTTTAGGGTTTAGGGTTTAGGGTTTAGGGTTTAGGGTTTAGGGTTTAGGGTTTAGGGTTTAGGGTTTAGGGTTTAGGGTTTAGGGTTTAGGGTTTAGGGTTTAGGGTTTAGGGTTTAGGGTTTAGGGTTTAGGGTTTAGGGTTTAGGGTTTAGGGTTTAGGGTTTAGGGTTTAGGGTTTAGGGTTTAGGGTTTAGGGTTTAGGGTTTAGGGTTTAGGGTTTAGGTTTAGGGTTTAGGGTTTAGGGTTTAGGGTTTAGGGTTTAGGGTTTAGGGTTTAGGGTTTAGGGTTTAGGGTTTAGGGTTTAGGGTTTAGGGTTTAGGGTTTAGGGTTTAGGGTTTAGGGTTTAGGGTTTAGGGTTTAGGGTTTAGGGTTTAGGGTTTAGGGTTTAGGGTTTAGGGTTTAGGGTTTAGGGTTTAGGGTTTAGGGTTTAGGGTTTAGGGTTTAGGGTTTAGGGTTTAGGTTTAGGGTTTAGGGTTTAGGGTTTAGGGTTTAGGGTTTAGGGTTTAGGGTTTAGGGTTTAGGGTTTAGGGTTTAGGGTTTAGGGTTTAGGGTTTAGGGTTTAGGGTTTAGGGTTTAGGGTTTAGGGTTTAGGGTTTAGGGTTTAGGGTTTAGGGTTTAGGGTTTAGGGTTTAGGGTTTAGGGTTTAGGGTTTAGGTTTAGGGTTTAGGGTTTAGGGTTTAGGGTTTAGGGTTTAGGGTTTAGGGTTTAGGGTTTAGGGTTTAGGGTTTAGGGTTTAGGGTTTAGGGTTTAGGGTTTAGGGTTTAGGGTTTAGGGTTTAGGGTTTAGGGTTTAGGGTTTAGGGTTTAGGGTTTAGGGTTTAGGTTTAGGGTTTAGGGTTTAGGGTTTAGGGTTTAGGGTTTAGGTTTAGGGTTTAGGGTTTAGGGTTTAGGGTTTAGGGTTTAGGGTTTAGGGTTAGGTTAGGTTTAGGGTTTAGGGTTTAGGGTTTAGGGTTAGGGTTTAGGGTTTAGGGTTTAGGGTTTAGGGTTTAGGGTTTAGGTTAGGGTTTAGGGTTTAGGGTTAGGTTTAGGGTTTAGGGTTTAGGGTTTAGGGTTTAGGGTTTAGGTTAGGGTTTAGGGTTTAGGGTTTAGGGTTAGGGTTTAGGGTTTAGGGTTTAGGGTTTAGGGTTTAGGGTTTAGGGTTTAGGGTTTAGGGTTTAGGGTTTAGGGTTTAGGGTTTAGGGTTTAGGGTTTAGGGTTTAGGGTTTAGGGTTTAGGTTTAGGGTTTAGGGTTTAGG
>CAXKVX010003835.1:0-30890 GCA_964058865.1 Eleocharis quinqueflora
ATCAAGAATTCAAGATGATTTGAAATCATTAGAAAATATACATATGGGCTAAAAGTAAAAAAAAAAATGAATAAATTAATTTTCACGAAACTATGTATTGACATAATTTACCATCCATAGTTTATTCTTTTAATATCAGAATCAAACATCTAAAATTTATCAGAGCAAACATATTCTTCTTCAACTATACATAACAACGAACAATAGTTCCAACATAAATAGTGATAGATATTTCTCTCTATGAAGAGCCATTCAAATTTCACAAATAACATCTTTAAAATATATATGAAGTTAACTAAATAAAATTCTATTATATGAAAAAAAATTACACATAGCAACATATTTTATCATTTTCCTCTGTCAAAACATACATCATGGAGCAATTGGAGAATTAGTTGTACTAAACATATTTCAGATATATTTCTTTAAAGATAGCCAACTAACAACATGTTTCATTATTACGGGCTTTCATTTCAAGCTCGTTCATGTTCTTAATTAAACTTATATTAATGAATAAAAAAAAATTAAACTTATATTAGGACATGGTGGCTTATATTTGAAGCTAATACATTTGGGAAATAGTTAAGACGCGCTACTCTTGCACCTCTCAAACTCGGACCCGAATCTGCTGTAACGTAGTAGCGCGCTACATCAGATGGACGGTTCGGATTAACCGTCAATTTTGTGATCGACCGCTAGCGATGGAAATCAGGGGGGCTTTTATACTTTGGCACGAATCTTGATGCAATCAGTAAAAATCAGACGGTACAGGTGTTGCGCTACACCATACCGCGCAGCACTAGATCTTGTTCCCTCAAACTCATGATAGAATTTTTGATGTATTTAATATGTGCACTTTCTCCTGTTTGTGTCACACTGCTAAAAAATAATATACCTCTTTATTTTTGTTCAAGTACATTGCTTCGGTAAAAAAAGTTTCTATTTCCCATCTTGTAATTGAAAACTCTGTTAAAAACCTCTCTTCTATTTTCTTAGTATTATTGCACGAAATTTTAGAATAACTGGTAGTTAACATGGTTTAGCAGCTAAATTACAGAATTAAGTGTTGGGGAAAATCTCAGAAAATCCAGATGGTAATTAAATAATATAATAACATTAATTAGTTTATAATTTCTATTATATATAGCAGTCATAATTAATTTAATGTGCCTTATTAGGCAACTAAAATTTTCTCTTTGCTGGTAGGTAGAACCATTTTGCATTTGGGAGAGATGTTGCAGCCCTATTTATTTAGTTAGTTTATTTACTGGTTAAAGAATGCCATGTGGCCATGTGGGAATCAGATCTGGTGCTGCGCGGGATGGTATAGCACAGTTTTTTGACTGTCTGATTTTCATTGATTGCATCAAAATTCGTGTCAAAGTATAAAAGCCTCCCTGATTTACATCGCTGGCGGTCGATCGTGAAATTGGCGGTCGATCAGGACCGCCATCTGCTGTAGCGCGCTACTGCGCTATAGCACATTCGGGTTCGGCCATGTGGGAGACTAGCGTAACAGATACCATTATTTTTATTTGCTGTCATTGAATATGAGTCGGTGCCTTCAATCTAGACGACTGTAATTTGATTCAGAAAATTTATTAATTTATGAATTTCATCTGTAAGACACTAAATGACAGAATCTGTCATCAAAATTATGAGAGCTGATCCGTTTCCTCGGCGTAACACCTATAGCGCTATACAGCATACATGCTGTTAAGATTCAATGATTTTAAATAAATTAAAAAAAGGAATTTTTTTTTATTCAACGATCATCTCACGTGTCATTCTCTAATTTGTCCTTTGTATGTTTTTATATTTTATCCTCTTTGGAAAATGACGCTCAGTAGTCAGTTGCTTATCTCACTTTTGGATAATTGGATAGCAATTAGCACATATTATATATATATTTATTTATTTAGAAAGCGATAACTGTTTTCCTTATAAGTCTTCCTTATACGCCTTTCATATACTACAAATGTAGTAATCTTTATATACTAAATGTAAGTATTTATATTCAAATGTAGTAGTATTTATACTATTGGACTGGATTCATTATAATAAATATTGAGTGTCAAGTTTTCATTTCTCAAGACATGTAGTATTTATTTGTAATTTCCTTGTTAATTATATATTGCAATGAATATTGTATCATGAAAGTCTTTATAATTAACATTCGAAGTCTTTATATTTTTTTGCAGTCTTCATTTCTCAGAGAATGTACACATAATACTTTATTTGGCAGTCTCCATTTTAACATGAAAGTCTTTATATTAAATGTTACAAGTCTTTATACGGTATCACGTAACTGTTTTGTCGCGTAGCGGAGGACGCGAGAGGGGGACAATAAGTGAGGGATGATATATTAACTCTTTATTTATTATAATATAATTGGCGTTTCACGTTTATTTGATATTTCAACCTTATTCCTAATAATTTATTGAATGATCGGAAAACCAAAATGTGTTTTATACATTATTTTATCGGGTTCCAAGAATTCCAGCAGTTCTTCTAACAAAAAATAATACAGATATTGTCAGATAAAACTATAACAATCACTCGTTTCTTTATTTTTGGATGATGAAGATGCACTCCTTAGAGGAAACTATATTTTTTAATAGTAAAATTCTTAATTTATGTGTATACAAACTTATTAATATTTGATAGTTATTTTGAGATGTGTTTTTATATCTTTTTATTTCCTTCTCATTTTCTCTCTCAAAACAAACTGGAGTGTCCAGTATATTTAGTTTTTTCTTTTGATTCATTTTGTGATTGATAATGGAGGGCACGTGGCGCTTCTCCTCGAAGGCTGTGTCCGTGGTGTTTATCTAAATTATATATATTATTTTTTTCTTTGAGAGTAAACTTTATCTGAATTTCTACTGTTTTACCAGCTCGTGATCCAAAGATTAACCTCGATTATCGGGTTTTACGCAACGGAAAACTCGTACTGTATTTTTACTGCATCATTTGCTCTTTTTAATTTCCATCATGTGCAATTGTGCATTGTTCCTAGCTGGATTGGCTTGGAAAGGGGCATCAATAATTGTATTTTAAGATTATATATTTTTAGACGATTATTTCTGTTATTGATCAAAATAACTTAATTATATTATTATTAGTGTAAAATTAATCTGATTGCATAATTATTGATGATAATCAATAATTGTAATTAATTTGTGTTTAGAATTTTTGTTCATAATAGATTCACTCTTCTTATATTTAGAGGTGACAGAACTCGATCTGATCCGAGAAACTCGTCCGATCCGGCCCGATCTGAGCCCGACCTGATTTGATATTTTGATAAAGTCAAACTATCTGAACTCGACCCGTCCGACTCGAGATGATCAGCAACCCCAGACGAAGCGACACAAGAGCGACCTGAGCCCGACCTGACTCAACCCGTGACTACCCGTAACCCGAGATGGCGCGACACATGAGGACCCTAGCCCAACCCGACCCGAGATGACCCGTAATCAGAGATGGAGCGACACATGAGAACCTAATCTCGACCCGACTTGACCTGATACAACTTGTAAATTGATCTAATCATATCTTGCCCACATCATAATCTAATTTTACTAATAAATTAACATCAGAGAAAGACAATATTTACTAACACAATTCATAACGCGACCCTATCTTGTTCGATTGAACTTAAAACTCAAAATAATACTTGAAAGTTATCGGTGCAACCCGACTCGACCCAAGATCCGAAAGTTGTCGATGCAGCCCGACCTGAAACCCGATCCGTTCTCACCCAACCCGACTCGTCACCCGAAAAAGACCGACACGACACGACACGATATATGACCTGACCTTGCCCGACCCGACCCATGACCTGAAAGTTGTCAACACATGACGACTCGAAATCCGACCCGAACTCACCCGATCCGGCCCCAACCCGACTATTGTAAATAGTCAAACTAATCCGATCCGAACCAGCCTAATCGACTCGACTTGCCACCTCTACTTATATTCACATAATTATATGTAATTTCACACAAACTAGTTAACTACACTTAATTGAAAATTAAACTAAAGCGTCGAAATATGACCGTGCTGTCAAAAATTAAACATACAATATAAATAAAAGACACGAACAATTAATTAAATCAAGGTTATAATTATATATTTAGGTTGTGCACAAGAAATCCTCACAAGTGAGAAGGCTGTACGCAAGAAACAAACGAACAAACGCTAGGCTGGCCTGTTACGAGTTACGACTACGACTACTTGTTTTATCATCACTGAATAGACTAAATAGTTGCACCAGATAAGTACAGCGGATCAATCGGGCCCCACTGTGCAGTGACTTATTCGGCAAAACCAAAACCCCCTAACATGTCATGGACCATCATTTCACTATTGACATTTGGTTCTAGAACTGCTTGACTGTACCGAATTTCTTTGGAGGAAAACCCTTTTTATCTTCAAATGAAGAAAAGAACAAATTTTATTTTCAAATTTTTATTTTCGATAACTTTTTTTATTCAATTAAAATAATCACATTAGTTCTTCACCTTTCTTAAATGGAAAAAAACTTGGTGCTCCACTAACTGAAATATCTAAGTACTGCTGCTAATGGTAATTGATGAAATTGAATCTTGAGAATTGAAAAAGTGAAACTATTATATATTATTATAAGGTGGATTGTATGTGATTAGTGGAGTTGGATGCACTGGATACTTCGGTGGAATATGTAAGTCTTTGCCTTCTTAAATATCAAGTTAATTTCTAAAATTATATTTGCAACAAATCAGTCTTTCATAATTTTTTTACAAAAAAATTAATTACTTGTCTTTGAAAATATGAACAATTTACTTATTAAAAGATTGTTTTAATCATATGAAAAAAAGAAAAAATCCAACAAAATTGTATGCGATGCCAGAATCTCTGACATGTGGGACAATGGGATGAGGTATATCTTTTAAATTATTTTTAGTCACATGAATCCTTTTACAAAAGTATTCTAAAAAAAAAAAAATCATAGTTTCATTCTTGTTGCCTGACGAGGAAAATCAAGTGCTTAATTCGCATCTCACGTGTAACATTTTTTTTTGCTGAGTATATGTATTTTTGGCTCAAGTGTTTAAAATTTTGAACGCTGGTGTTTATACTATATTGCATGTATCTATACTAAAGACATGAATAATAAGATATATTTTGTTAGCAAACTTAACATAATGCATATATAATAGAAATGAATAATAAACATGTCCAAAAATATGTTGGTTCAAAAATAAGTGGGAACATATTTCAGAGAAATGAGTGAGAACTGTAAGAGTTGATTGACCGTTAATTTTTTTTTATTAAACACCAATACCACTGCAAAAAGAAAGAAATAAAAATAAGATTTTTTTTTTGGAACCTTCCAAATTAAATAATTATTTATGACGTATTCCAATTTTTGTAAACTTGTCATCCATATAATGAACTTGTTGAAAAAAAAAATTTAGCTACATGCTGAAACTTGTATAACTATATTCTATAAATAACGACTTGCAACATTCTAACAGATACGAAATTAATTAAGTGCAACTTGATAGCGAACCGAGCTCAATATAATTTATATAAAATTTTAACAAAAGAGAGTATATATATCTGAAGTATCGTTTATAATATTTATTTATCATTTTGAGGTGCATACAGCAGTTGTCAGTGACTCGTTACATATGTACTAGTTCAGAGAATATGCATGTTTCACAACGAAGGATGCTGGTTTAATTAATTAATTAATATCCGTACGGAAGTGGGGAAAATGATGAGACAGCTAAACAAAGTATCCGTTGGATTGGGGTCCAATTCAAACATGGCGTATGTGCACTTGTCTACACTCTACACAACAATTTATCATGAATTTACGAATGATGCAACTCTTTCTCTCTTTTGTTTTTATTTTGTTTTTTTTGAGTGAAATGAAATGCAACTCTTAGTTGTCACTTCACGTGGTGGTGCCCATCACTACAAAAGAAAAATATTTTGGTGTCTTCTAATAGTCAGTTACATTAATTTTCGGAATTGAAAATATTCAGTGACATTAAAAATACTCAATAACATTAATTTTAGTAATATTCGAAATTAAAAATACTCAGTGACATTAATCTCGATTATTTACAACAAATTTGGTAATAAAAATTTGTAACTTTTGAAAAAAAAAACTGATTTTAATTTAATACTAGCTTTATTAAATATCAATGTTAAAAGTTACTTTTATCATCGGCTTTTAAGAAGCAATCAGTGATAAATTTTTGTATCACCGATTGTTTGTTACTATCCGGTGTTAAAAATTAACTTTAACATCGGACTCTTAATACCATCCGATGATAGATGTTTTATCACCGGATTTTGTTAATAAATCGGCATTAAAAATTCGAATTTGGAAAACTTGCACCCCCAGCTCATTTTTTATGTCTCTCGCTCCTATCTATTTCCCCTGTCTCTCTATATATATCTCTCTGTTGTCTCTCTCATCTCTATCTCTATATTAACCATTATTGTTTTTGTTCTTTTTCGCAAAGAATGGTGAGATTTGAAGAGAGGGGTTCGGAGAAGCGACAAATCGCTATTGTTCTTCTCTCAATATCATATGCAAACACCGAGTCTTCTCTTCTCTCTATTCTTGTTCTATTTTGTTTATTTATTTTTGTTTTCTTATTTTTTGTTGATTTTATTTATTTATTTATTTCTTCTCTGTTTTTTTGTTCTATTTTACTTTTTTATTTTAATTAATCTTTTTTTCTCCAATTTATTTACTTCTAATCTTATTTTTTATTTTCTTGTATTTAAATTGAATTTGAAACTTAAATTTGAAATTTGAAATTTGAATTAGATATTTGAATGACAACTATCAACAGCACCTGCACGTTCTGCAACTAACTGTTAGGTTGTAGAACGTAATTTTTTTCTTTTTTATTTGACTTTTATTACCAGGTTTTTAGTAATATCCACTGTTAAAAGTGATTTTTATCATCGGTTATGAATAAAAGCCGGTGATAAAAGTCATTTTAACACCAGATATCACTAAAAAATCGGTGTTAAAGGTCAAGGTTTTATCCTCGATTTTTAACACTTTTAGTGTCCCTATTACGTCAGAAAAAAATCGGCAATAAGTGCAATAAAAAATCGGAAATAGTGCACTTTTTTGTAGTAGTTCATGCTTATGTTTGTCTGTGCTTCTTCGACGACGATGCGCGCAATAGTGATTTTGTTTTTATTTTATTTTATTCATGCTCGTAGACTTACACCACACACACAACACATACCCCCACAAAAATCTGAAAAATTGCCACAAACATAACTTGAATCCAGAACCCCCTCCATAGAAGCCTAATTTCTTAACCAACCGCACTAGATGTTGGTGGTGCAATAGTGGTTTTGTTGAGGATTAATATCACTTTTCTATGGCAAAAGATAGATATTGCTTAATTTGAGGATTAATTCCAATTTTCTATGAAAAAAAAGATAGATACATACATAAAAGATACATAGATTAATTATATAATTTAATTAAAAAATATATATAATTATTTAATTATAATAAAAAGAAAGAATAAACTTGATAAAATTTATTAAATCAAGGATAGAGCTCTAAGAATAAGAAGAAAATTGTGAATTATATTGCACGAATGTTGTAGAAGGTGGTCACCAAGACTTGAATCTGATTTTTCGATCGGTTTAACTTTTTGAAACTTTGCAATATTACTTGTTTGAGTTATATCTTTTTCATTTGAACTTTTTTAATGATTTAAGAGTACTCTACCTAAGCTAAGCTATACAAATTTAGATATCATAATTGTTTTTACATAATTATAATAGTTTTCATTAGCTTTCTTAATTGGATTAATTGAGTGAATTGCATGCACTATATTTACTTTGGTAAGCATGCCACAACATAAATTGTTCTATTATTGTTTTAGTTGAGAGATGCATCCTGAGCATTCAAATTTTTAAAAGTTGTCAGTTTACTTTACTATGGGCTGTAATATTTCACTGACATAAAATTTGAAGTCCATTAGTTTGTTGTTTCTATTAAATTTTTTATAGATTTTTAAATACCTCTATTCAAATAAAAACAAGAAAATATTAAATATATATTCAGGGGTGGATTCAGGATTCTCGCCAGGGGTTCAAGATTTACGTAATATATGATCATTTTTTAAAAATAGTAATATATATAATCATTTTTGAATTTTTTTTCAGGATGACTAAAATAAGTAAATATCATCTATTAAATATCAATAATTTATATATTAAAAAATTTGTTAATTGTTTCATAAACAAAATAAGTAAATATCATATTCTGAACTATAGAAATATTTTTGATTGATATTCATATTTGTATATCAAGTGGTCCGCAAAAATTTAAATAGTGTACTTGATAATGATGGTTGCATTTTATTTCCATCACTTAAAATCTGTATATGACAAGAAGTCTTATCAAACACAGTAATAATACAATAATTAATTAAGGTCACATAATTCTGGAGGGAGATGCATAAGCATAGTACACTTAACACGCACTTGATTCCAATTGACTGCGTTCTGTGTTAGTTGGCTTTGTACTTTTATGCATGCGACGTGTACGAGTCTGAAGTCTCCACTTTAAAACGATACAAATTATGAATTACGATTTTTTTTTTTGGAATTCGATCGTAAAGTAGCAAGAGTAAATGACAAAGAAAATAAATATTATATAATAAAAGAGATCATAGAAGATGATGAAGAGTATGATACTGATAATAGAAAGAGTTAGTGTGAACTAATTAGAGAGTATATAAATGATGATAATAACGTTAACATTAAAGATGAATGAACCAATTATTTATAATGAGAAAAAAATCTGAAGTAGATAATGTAGTTGAGAAAGAAAAAAACAACGAAAAAAATTGAACTATATAGTTCACGAACAACATTCGAATGGATTGTGTCAAATTTGAATTTGATTTGATACTGATTCAAATCAAACTGATTTGATTGAAATTAATCTCTAACTGAAATCGAATACATTAATTTCGAATTTTTATCAAATCAAATATGAACAAACTACAAATTCTTCTTGCATTTCTGCTTAGAGTATGCTATGGAGAGAAATGTTGTATATCATAAATACAAGTCACTTTTGGCAACTTTCTTTTGTGGATGTGCTAAAATGACACGAGTTCAAAACGGTGTCAGAAATAAAGAGAGCATTATGCCATTATCTAGCTTTTTGCACTTTGTTTCTTCAGCAAGTTATCACCACATGATAAGTGGTAACCGCGAGAAGAAGCAAAAGTTTACTGTCATCATTAATTTTAGGAAAAATTTACGGGGCTCATAACTATTTTCCAGTCAATGTTTTAATAAAAAAAGTCTTCTAAAGTCAAAGCGCGAGTCCGTGTGGAACTCACGTGTTAGTGACAGTAAAAGAAATAAAAAAACAAAATATGAGACATTGTATAAGCGACCTTAATTTTATAATCGCTTGGTGTGGTGTCAAAGGGTCAACTGATCCAGTTGTGCGGAAATTTACTTGGAATTCCTTTTCAACTTCTCTCTTTCTGTCCTGGTAAAATATAATCTTAAATAAATAAATAAAAACGTTCTTGGCAAATATAATACAGAACATATCCGAAGAGATGGCATGTTACTATGTTAGAAAATTATTTAAAATAAAATGGGCCTGGCCCATTTCATTTTAGGATCTAATACCCAGCCCATTGCGGATCTTGTAAGGATTATTGGAAGATGATTGCAGAAAACTCGAATATATCACTCGGCCCAATATTAACTACTAATTCGGAAACAAATATAATACGGTGCACCGTACTCCGTACACTATAATTTTGGAAGTACGTACCTATTTAAATTATAGAGGTGAATGTTGTGCTTCTCACATTTTTATATTGTATTTGTAGGGAAGGAAATTATTTTGTCTTAGAATTTAGCACATCAAGAATATGAGTACAAAGAAAAGAATTGAATAAATTTTGAAACACCAGTGATTAATGCTCCCAAAATTAACTTTTACATGGCAAATTTATTTCACTAGAATGAACTACTACCTTAAATTTAAAAGAACGACTTAATTACTACTGCAAAACACAAACATATACTTTTTTTTATATATAAATTTGTTCCCCAAAACGCATATGAATAAACTTCATAGATATATAATTTGGGTTACTCGAGGATCTCGAAAGCAGATGCGTCGAAGCTCTCAGAAAGCCCGGTGCCCGTCTTAAATGTAACCTTCTCCTTGGAAGCCTGTTCCACGTAAACCTCGACAACAGAGAGCCAGAGCAGCAACTCTTTGGTTTTCACACCGGTTATCTTCTTCAGCTTCCCTTTCTCCACAAAAGCCGTTACTTCGGAGGCATACGACACGACCTGCTTGATGTTCTTGAAAGTATGATCTATCTTTTTCTTCTGAACAAACCATATGAAACCGGCGTCTCGATTGTAACCGAACTCTTCTATGTTTTCAAGAGGAAAGAGGCCCTTTGGGAGAGACAACTCTTGGAGCAGTTGTACCGACTTCTTCTTGCATTCTGCGTCTCCTTTGCTTATCTCGGCACTGTTTCTGTAGCTGTCAATGGTTTTAGATGCCATTTTTGAGGCGGATGTATTAAAAAGGTCTCTTTGGGAATGATGAATTCAAGGAGGATTTGAGTGAGTTTGATGAGAAGAGAGAGGTCTAATAAGGTTGTTTATATAGAAAGGGGTTCCAATTCCATGGCGCCCTTAATTGTACGTTACAACTTCGGTAGCTCTAAGTATGGTGCATGGTAGCTGATAGTATGGTTAATGGTTTATGCTCTGTGTTTGACCAAGTCGGTCAATCTTGCGCTGCAATGAAGAGCTTCCGGCTTAATTTCTGTTTTGATATATTTTCTCATAGTTTTACTACTATTGTTTTGTTTTGTTTGTGTATTAATTGCTTGACGTCTTCTGGACGTTAGTCTTCGTCCACTTTGGACAACAGCTTTTTTGTTTTTTTGTTGTTTGGTGATGATCTAGAATTATGATAAGAAATAGATATTATTTAGGTGTATTTGTTTTTCTGTCACTATAAAACTTAAAAATTATTAAAATTACATTCAGAAATTTTTGTTTATCAAAATGTCACTATCAGTCACTTTTTTATATAGAGACCGAATGCTGATAGTGATATTTTGATAATTTTTTTCTGAATGACATTTTGACGATTTTCAAGTTTTTTTATAGTGGCATAGAACAAATTTTCCCTTAAATATTAGAAAATTAAATATAACTATAAAATAATAACACCTACAAAATTAAATCAAAATAGATGACGTTAAATCGAGTCGACATACTCTAATATTTTTTGATAAGGTGTTGTTTACCTTCTTTCAATTCAACATATTTCTCACACCGACATACTAAAACATCGACTGACAAGGTTCAAAATAAAAATATCAGCTAATAATCAAACAATAAATGAATTAAAGTAATATCAATTGATTAACTTCAGATAAACTGAACTAGAAGTCTAGAATCAATATGGTCATATTGAAATAAAACTCAAAATGACATTTTTTGTTAGATAGACAAAGTTGTGTAGCAAAATTTCTTTTGTTATTTATGAAGTTGAGCAAGGATCACTTCACATGTAATACTTAAATTGATTGATTTTTATTATATTGTTATTTTTATTATATTTCAATCGGTAGTCTTTTTAATGATGAAATTTGCTTGTTTGTCATTTCTCTTTAGCATTAATATTTTATAATAATAAGTGAATTATATATCTAAGTATGTATAATAGTAACAACTGAAGGTTTGAAGCATATATTCAAGTGGTATGATACATTTAATAATTAAAACAAGCTTAGAATGAAAATTTATATCTCATGTGAAAATTTATGAAATTTGCATCTAGTTTGGCATTGAAGTATTCGAGTGTGGGAGGGTTTGAGGGACTCGCCATATGCCAACTACGGAGGTTCGACGAGGCAGCACGATCACGACTCGCAAGTTTGAGATTAGCTGCTTAGGGTTAGGGTTCGAAACTTCGAATTGACGGTGATTTGCGGCTCCGGTCAGAGGGGGGAAAGAGAGGAACGATCCATCCAGAGTTGTTAAGTCTGTCGAAAATAACGATTGCAAAGAGAGCGAAAAGATGATCAATGATCTTAGTTTGAGTCAGAAAATATTGAACGAGTCTAAAGCAAAAGTAGTCACAATATTAATTCAGAAGTAAATACCGTATTAAATATTATTGAGCGTATGACGAATTTTAGAATCCACAGATAGAGACGTGCCTATCCAGAAACCCCCGGAGAATGCTACATCCACTAATCAAATTGAACAAATAAAAATGAAGTACATAAAATTGAGGATTGATGATGCGCAAAAATGTCCGAGTGAATTGAAGTTGGGTACACAGAAGTGATTTGTTAATTACGGTATCAAATTAAAGAGAACTCTTTGCTTTAATGCAATCTCGGAACAAGGTCAGATCTGCCTACTCAACCGTGAACTGTACGGTCTACTTAAAACAGAGCTAGACAGACTCTGCGACACGTCGGAGCGGCCAACCAGGCTTGACCACAAGACAAGTCTCAATAAAGAACTCCAAACAATAGTATACCAAAACGATATATACCAAGTCAACTACGTACCACACAATCAAATTTTCATGCTTCCAATCACATCCCTCTTCAGACCTCTCTCTCTATATAAGCTCAGTCCCACTATGTCATCTTCATCCCATCAACGATTAATACTTCATCAACTCCTTATACATACAACATATCTACACAAACCTTTTTAAAGTTCCATGGCAACTGATCAAGTCATTAGCAACTACCGCGAAGGTGCTGATGTCGTCGTCGGAGATGCCGAGTGCAAGAAGAGGTCTCTGCAAATGCTTCAAGAGCTCGAACTTCCGAAGGGCATCTTTCCACTTGAAAACATAGCAGAGTTTGGTTATAACAGAAATGCTGGTTTCATATGGTTTATTCAGAAGAAAAAGATAGAACACACTTTCAAGAAGATCAAGCAGGTGGTGTCGTATGCCACCGAGGTGACGGCTTTTGTGGAGAAAGGAAAGTTGAAGAAGATAACCGGAGTTAAAACCAAAGAACTTTTTCTATGGCTTTCTGTTGTTGAGGTTTACATTGAAGAAGCTAACAAAGATAAGATTACATTTAAGACGGGTACCGGACTTTCTGAGACCTTTGACGCATCTGCTTTCGAAATTTAAGTGATGCTACCTGCTATTTTATGTGCCCGGAAGAACGAAAACAATGTCAAACTTTTAATAAGTTACTTTTTTTTTCTAGCAATGTGCAATCGTTGGTTGTATACTTAATTTGTTATTGAATAAATGCTTATTAAAGAAAAAACACAACGTTTTGTATTCTTACTTTGCTAAACAACCAATAATTTATGCTTGTGAAAATAATGTAACACACAACAAATCTGTTCAGGATCATGCAAGGTGCAAAGAATAAACATATTCATAGTTTTTAGATTGAAAAGTTGAAAGTTTGACCATTCTAAGCAAATACTAACTTAATTTAATGCAAAATAAATTCGAGAAGTAAAAAAAATAAACAAAACAATTCAGAAAAAATAAACAAATAAAAATGGAAACCAATACATAGATTTTCAATTCAATACCAACTTTTAGTATCAGGTTAACATGCATAATAACTGAAATAATATGCATACTAAGTCTATTAACTTGCGTAACAACATAACACTTTAGATACACAATTCAATACGCGATTAACGTGCATAATAACTAAAATTTTCGCATAGCGAATTGCTTATCTAAAAGTGTAATGTTGTTATACATGTTAATAAACTTATTATGCATATTATTTCAGTTATTATGCATGTTAATCGAATATCGAAAGTTGACATCAAATTAAAGATCTACATAACATTTTCCTAAAATAATTTATCTAGATAGTATAACAAGAACCAAACTAATTATATATTTTTCTTCGTACGTAGCTCTGATATCATTTATTGATGCATTTATTGCACCCTTGAATAACTCTGGGGCCAATCTACGCGAAAGCGGTGAGATTCAAAGGACTGCGAATCAAATTTGAGTTCGAAGCCAATTTCAACTGTTCGATTGTGTTAAGATTTGTTCTTTTTGGTTGAAAAAGTACGCATCTTGACGCAATCCTCCTAACAGTGCAAATATTGACGTAATCAAAAGGTTGGAAAAGAGCTTTGAACTCAAATTTGGATTGCAGCCCATTGGATCTCCCCCTTCCAATCTATGCCAAATAAAAACTTAATGAGGTTGTGAATTTACCATGGCTGATCATCATTTGAGCATTACACCATTGGTAATGGCAAGCTGCCAGGAGCCACGACAAACTGTTATTGGTCCATGGTAGGTGATTATTGATTATGTCTAGGCACTGTTTCATCTCCGAAATTATTTCCAATGACCCAAATTCGTTCTTATTTTTCTTATTGAATTAAATCCAATCGATTCTTAAAATTATAATTAATCATCTTATGTTTTATACATTTTTTCGAACCAAAATCTAACTGAAATACATATAACGGTGTACTAAATCTGACCATGTACTTATGTAAGGTATTAATTACGACGGTTTTGCAAAAAAATAACGAAATAGTAATCAAAATAATGAAAAAATTACTAAAGAGTAGGCGTTCAGAAATTATTAAAGACAAAACACGTTTTTTCATTTCGAAAAACCCATTGTTTTAACAAAAATCATATTGCGGCAAACGGCCGGATTGACAAACTTACTTTTCTTTAGATTATTAATTTTCTACATTGGGCTTTACCTGAAGTGTCAATACCCACAACACAACAGGCAACAAGAACAAACACTAGAATGTAGTAAGTATACAAGAAAAATTATTATTACGGCAAAAAAAAAAGAAACAGATATATATATATATGAATCCAATACAATTTCTTAATTTATACCTCTGAAGTATAGCGACATAGCGTAACATTAATGAAACATATAAATTGTTACTCAAGGAGTTCGAAAGCAGAGGCGTCAAAGCTCTCCGAAAGCCCAGTTCCAGTCTTAAATGTAACCTTCTCCTTTGAACTATCTTCCAAATAAACCTCGACTACAGAAAGCCAGAGCAGCAGCTCCTTAGTTTTAACACCAGTTATCTTCTTCAACTTCCCTCTCTCCACAAAAGCAGTCACCTCGGAGGCGTACGACACCACCTGCTTGATCTTCTTGAAAGTGTGTTCTATCTTTTTCTTCTGAACAAACCATATGAAGCCGCCGTCTCGGTCGTAACCGAACTCTTCTATGTTTTCAAGAGGGAAGAGTCCCTTTGGGAGGTTGAATTCTTCGAGAAGTTTGACAGACTTCTTCTTGCATTCTGCATCTCCTTTGCTAATCTCGGCAGTTTTTCTGTAGGTATCAATGGTCTTAGATGCCATTTCTTTTAGGTGGATGCAATAGGAAGGTTTTTTGTACTGATTAGAAGGAGGATTTGAGTGAGCTGGATGAGAAGAAAGAGAGACATGGGGATGTTTATATAGTGGATCCATGGTCTTGTTCCTAGTTATTACTTAATTAGATTAAGTGAACGTAGATGGTATTACTTAGGTAGTATGATTTATGCTCTTTATTTGACTGTGTTGGTCAATTTTGCACTAAATTTAGAGACTGTGGCTTTCTATTTTGACCGTTTCATTTCATATAATTTTTTTTAATGTATTACTCGCTTGACGTTCTCTGGACGTTGTGGCTTGTTTCTCCACTTGGGCAACAGGTATATCTTTTCTTTTATATTAATAAGAAAAATACATTACAGAATATAATGTAGACTGTAAAAAAATTTAAAAAAAAATTCTAGAATACCTTTATCACGACAATAATTTATATATGATGGAATGTAATTGAAACAATACAAAATTTCTAAGTTAGTGCCTTAATTAGTGACAATATAAACATCTTAAAAAGAACTTAAATAACTAAGATACTAGCATTGTGAAAAAAATTATAATTTAGATGGGATGTGCATTAAATTGAATTCAATTGAAAATTCACCAATCAGGCATCTATTTAACAAAAATCAAACGAATTAAATTGATGAACACTTGCTCAATGACTGAAAAGATTTCTTTGCATAAAATTTTATATACTGCGGAGATGTAGATAAGGGTGATTGTAAGTTTAATTTTGACAACCACATCATTATCAAATATTAAACCAGGGACTAGAATTTAATTTTAATTCCGGAAAAAAGGGTCAACTTGGTGCTGTACCGTGAATTATACGGTCTAATTAACCAGGCATGAAATATAATTCCTAGCTAATTTATACCAAGTCAATTTCCCATACCTCTGATCTATAAAAGCTCAGTCCCACCTTGCACTCTCATAACCATTAAAACATATATCAACAGCTTCAGAGTTCATACTCCATATATACACAAAACAACCACAGTGACCTTGAAAATTAATTCAATGGCAAATCAAATCATTAACAACTACCGTGAAGGCGCTGATGTCGCTGGAGGAGAAGCCGAGTGCAAGAAGAAGTCTCTACAAATGCTCGAAGAGCTCAGCCTCCCGAAGGGCATCTTTCCTCTTGAAAATATAGAGGAGTTTGGTTTCAACCAAGATGCTGGCTTCATATGGTTTATTCAGAAGAAAAAAATAGAACACACTTTCAAGAAGATCAAGCAGGTCGTGTCGTACGCCTCTGAGGTAACCGCTTTTGTGGAGAAAGGGAAGTTGAAGAAGATAACTGGTGTTAAAACTAAGGAGTTGCTGCTCTGGCTTTCTGTTGTCGAGGTTTACATTGAAGAAAATAAGAAAGAGAAAATTACATTCAAAACGGGTACCGGACTTTCTGAGAGCTTCGACGTGTCCGCGTTTGAGATTTGAGTGCTGTTACTTGCTCTCTTTTATGTTCCTCAACTAAAAAAAGAGAATGTCGGTTTATAATAGGGATATTTTTCTAGCAATTTGCAAGTTTTGATTGTATACTTTGTTATTAATAAATGCTTACAAAAAGTTTGCTATATATAAATAAGATCTGTAATTTCCTGTACTAATTATTGATGTTATTCTTGTTGAGATATGGTTCTGTAGGCGATAATCCAGTCTTTAATAAACTAGGATAAAGTTACAGTTAGAAGCACTTTTTTTGTTTTTTTTTTTTTTGTAGTAGGCGAACGGCCAACAAAAATTCATTAAATGGATTTAAATGGAGTACAAGAGAAGTATTTACACAGTGGATCCTTGTACCAGGTACGATAGGAGCCAAAATAGGAAAACGAAAAAAATGAAAAAGTAGAACAATTTTCATCACAAAAGAAATCAAATAGAGAATATTCATTTTGATGTGACCGAATATATATTCTCTATTATGACACGGAAATACAGAATCATCAAGTTTTTTTTTAATCATATCACAGAGAGCTAGCCAGTCCCAAAATTCCAAAATTCGATTTAGAGACAATGTAAACAATATCTAAAGCTTTGATCCGCATCTGTAGTGCATTAATCAACACTAAAACACAATTTACTGTTTGCAAGCAACCTACAGACAGAACTCAGAAGTAGAGCACGATTTTTTTTTTTCAGTTATATATACACCACTGTGATTTACGAAATCAGCGATCCATGCAGTTATGTTGAGATGACCAGCTGGCACATTGGCGCATTTGCTGGCACATATGCATAAAAGCTCAAGATAGAAAGAACAAACAAGGAAGGAGACAGAATCGGAAGATTTGGCTATTCTTAGGCAATATCTGTAATAGGATTTGTAGAATAAGATTGTATTGTTTCTATTTTAGATTAAAGGTCAAATGTTAAATAGAAAGAAGGACCGCTGTATAGAGTATGAGAAAAACAGAGAAAAACAAAAAACAATCTTGTAATCTTGATTATTTGATGAAATAAAATTAAGGGAGGGAAGGGAGTTTTTTGGGATTCTTGTGTTATTTATTTTGAAGAAGTTACAAGTCGGAACTTTGAATTAGCACCTTTGGTTTACTGTACTGTCTCAACTTTGAGTGGTAGGCTCAGCCAGTACAATACTCTTCCAAATCAAAACTAAATTAAATTTATGTTCATGCCAACATCAATCCTCTATCGAACCTAAATTATTCTGAATTGAATTATTTAACTACAATCGAACCAATTGTTAAAGCAATTAAACCTCACAAAAAATTCTCCATTATGCATGCGTCAACTGATCCGCGCTATTTTAATTATTAAAAAAAAGCACCAGATGGAGACAGGATCGACTGCCATTGTTGTCATCACAGCTTGTTGAAGAGAAGAGAGGAGAATACGGTTCTCTGGTTCTTCACATTATAAATTAATAAATCAGGTCGACTCAAACTCAACAGGGAAGGAAAATCTCTGTCCGTCTAATTTTCTTTAGCCTATTTTATGTTCATTTCGTACTATTAGCAAACGCATCGTAAAATTGTATATAATTATAATTATAATTGTTCAATAAAACAATCTATCTTTATTTAAATGTACCCCTTTATGTATTAAATAAAACAATTTCACAATTTGGAACATCTCAAAATAAAATAAAAATGTATTGGAGTGGGCCTCCGATGGAAAACTTCTCAGCCCACTTTTATTAGTAGTTGGATTTTAGAGCACTTAAAAAGATTTGTGCAGTCGAACTTTGGGAAACTAATATTCATTTGAAAATACATGCTTTCGTTTGATTTTTGTATATAAGACGAATATCAACAATAAAAAAAAGACTATTTTTATTATGAATTGCAAGTATATATAAATGACAATCAACAATGCTAATTACTTCTAGAGTAAATATAACTGTCTTCCGTATTAGCGTCTCCCTTACGCGTCCCCCACTCAAATGCAATGATAAATTATTTTTAATTCTTTGTATAAATATTTTATTGAACAAATGCAATGATAATATTTTTTGAGTATAAAGACTTATACTAAAAAATATAAAGACTATTACATTTGAGTATAAAGATTTATACGGATGGCGTGTAAGGGGGACAGTTAGTCGCTTCCTTCTAATAACATTTTTGGTGAAAATTTTGATCCATAAATTAAAAAAAAAATACTCTAATACAGTTAGTCGCTTCCTTCTAATAACATTTTTGGTTAAAATTTTGATCCATAAATTAAAAAAAAATACTCTAATACAAATTATAATGGTGAATATTGTTCTTCTCGAACATTTAATTTTTTTTGTGAGGAAGCAAATTCTCTATTATTTCAACTTAGCACCTGATGAAGATTAATACTGAAAAAAACGATAATAGATATGAAGGCATAATGACCTGCAATTCTGAAACACAGGTAGTTTATATATTGTACCACATTTTTTTACGTGGAAAATTTATTTCAATAGAATGAGATACCATCATGATAAGTTTACATGACCTTAGTTACTACTGCAAAACACGAACATACATAATTTCATAAACTTATGCTTTGAAACACATATCAATAAGCTCTCATAATTTTTTTGTTATTCATAGATCTCGAAAGCAGACACTTCGAAGTTCTCAGAAAGCCCGGTGCCCGTCTTAAATGTAATCTTTTCCTTTGAACTCTCTTCCATGTAGACCTCGACAACAGAAAGCCAGAACAGCAGCTCTTTAGTTTTAACCCCGGTTATCTTCTTCAGCTTCGCTTTCTCCACAAAGGCCGTCACTTCAGTGGAATACGACACCACTTGTTTGATCTTCTTGAAAGTGTGTTCTATCTTTTTCTTCTGAAGGAACCATATGAAACCGGCGTCTCGATTGTAACCGAACTCTTCTATGTTTTCAAGAGGAAAGAGGCCTTCTGGGAGGCACAACTCTTCGAGCAGTTGAACCGACTTCTTCTTGCATTCTGTGTTTCCTTTGCTGATCTCGGCAGTGTTTCTGTAGCTGTCAATGGTTTTAGATGCCATTTTTTATTAATTTCAGGAGGATTTGATCAGTGAGTTTGATGAAAAGAAAGAGAGGCCTAGGGATGTTTATATAGGAGTTCCATCGCCTTAATTGTTCTGTTCCAACTAATTAGTTCAAGTATAGTGTGCATGGTATTTCCTGATAGTATTGTTTACGCTCTGTGTTTGACCAAGTTGCTTTCTGTTTTGATTTTTTCTTATAATTTTACTATAATTTTGTTTTATGTGTGGTCTGCTTGACGTTCGCCGGACGTTCGTTTGATTGTCCACTTTTGGAGAATCAATTTCTTTTTCTTTATAAAATAAAATATAATTTATTAGATTCCTCTGATGTTGGCATAAAATGTAGAGGGTCAAATATAGAGGATGCCAGAATACCTTTTTTTAATCACAAATCAGGGATTGAAAAACGCAGAACAATGATTTCAATTTATCAACACTTTGATCCATGTCTTGATATAAGGTGAAACATGCAAAAAAAAATCCTAAAATTTTAGTATATTCGTACATTGTTGGATTTAACTTTTATTTTATTTTAATTATCAAATGAATATTGTCAAAAATCAAGCAAATCTATCTTCTTTTTTTTCGTTTGTCCTTGCCTCTAAATCCCAATTTAAACCGCTATTTATAAATAAGGTTTGATATATATTGACTATGGGAAGTATACACGATCCAAATTTTGGAATTATAAAATTACGTACCATGTCGGCCTTATAGGAGAGTCGATTCTATTTCTTACCTCTTAAAAAAAAAATATATATATATATATATATATATAATCGTGCTCAATTCTAAATACCTTATATCGAGTATCGACCTAGCTGCAGGCTGCAGCTTCACCTTCTGAGATCGCAGGTGGTACCCCCACCCCCTCGCAGAGGCTGATAGCTAGGTATTTCTCTGCCTCTGATGCTAAGATGCTAATCTCCAATTCTCCAATTACTTGTATTTGTCTCATTATTTTTCTTTTGCAATCAATCAACTTGAATTTAATTAGTTGATTTGCTCCTTTCAATATATTATATCCCTGATATGTTCGTTGCTTTTTTTCAAGCAATGGAAGTTGCCAGGTCTCCAAAGTTGATCCTAAGAAGATGCACCCAATTTTTCTATATTATTTCTTTTATGTAAATTTTCTTTATAAATTAAGAAGCATTGCTTTTTTTGAACCCTGTTTTGGTCCGGATGAGGGCTTCAATTTTGCATCAGCTAACATTTTCTTTAATATTATTTCTTTTGTTTTCTTTTTTGATGTTGTAGTAACAGGAATTAGACTACCATTAATTAATTGTTGCTTCCATGAAGATGGCGAAAACTCCAGAAGGTGATTGGTCTTCTCTTCTGCCAGAGATTTTGAACCTCATAGCCAAAAGCCTCAGTGAAATCTCAGATTTTGTTAGGTTTCGCGCTGTTTGCACAGCATGGCGCTCCTCTACCCCAATCAGTGACCAACCCCCGCAATTCCCTTGGATTCTTGAGAGAATCGAAGGCCTTGATAGATATCGGGAGGGTCCATATCTGAGGTGCTATTCCATACCCTGTAATAAAATCCACTCCATCCGTGCTCCAAATGTATTGAACAAGTTGCCCTTAAGAAGAGCATTCGATGGACATTTGGTTATCTGGCATCGTACCCGGCAGTTGTCTGTTATAAATCCTCTCAACAATGAATATATTCCTCTTCCTGCATTTCCGTTTGATTGTCGTCCTTTCTGGGTTGGGCATCAACAAAATCAAAAGGGAGATAATTCAGTTTGTTACGGATATTGGGGTATGGATTCCAAACTTAAATTTTATTTCTTCCATTTTCGCCGGGACATGGAGAACTGGTGTGAACTTGAGGTGGAGCACGACCACGGTAATCAGTGCAGGTGCTTTTATCTCAAGGGTATGTTTTTTGTGGTAGAACTAGGTACTGGAGTTACAAAGGTTATAGATATCACTGCTGGATCTCTTTCCTATACTATACCACCAATTGTAGGTTCCGATCTACAACTAGGAAATATCAATCTTGTAGAGGTTTCTGGGGATATTTTTAGAGTGCATCAGCTCTATGATAATGATTATAAAACCTTTTTTGATATTCATCGAATTGATGCAATTGAATGTGGTTCACCACGTTGGGTCAACACCAAAAACATCGGTAATCATGCATTATTCATACATAACATTGATGGTTGTTTCGCACTTAGGGCCAACCGTTCATGTGGGATCGAAGCAAATTGCATATACTATTTCGATGAAGTATTTAGTGGATTTTCTGAAGGTTTCTCATCTGTGTTGAAGAAGGCAGACATAAAGACTGGTGCCCAAGAACGTCTCCCATGTCCTTTCCAAGAAGTATTATGCTGGTTTGCCCCTAATTTGCGTCATCTTTGAGCTCAATGATTATTTTGGCCTGCAGAAACGAAACAAACGGAAACACACCAGAGCTGAAAATGGAAGGAGAGAAAAATAAAAGAGCCGTTATCAGTACTTGTGATCCTTTATTAGCTCATTGGTTGGTTGCTCGCATTTTTTTTCAAATGGAGTTGGTTCTAGTTATTTTGTAAAGATATCGGCTAATTTATCCTTGTTTCTACTAAAGAAAGTTTCAATTTCATTCGCTTATATTTTCTCTAGAAAAAAATATTATATTTGAAAATCCAAAAACAATTGACCAACAAGTTTTTTCCATCATATTTTTTTATCACATCTCTTTGATTCTAAAACACGTCAATTAATGAATTAGAAGAAGATCAAGTAAATAATCACAAAATGCAAAATTCTGGCCATGGGTGTGTTTTGCAAATTCTGGGACAAAAAATGTTAGCACTTGTAGAGCATTCAAAAAGTGGATGATGAACAAAACAACTAAAGTACCAGTTAGCATGATTCACCTTAGCACCTGAAACTCAAAAGTCTTCATACTTACAAATAATTACATAAATGAGAAACAACATAAATATAAAAAAAAAACAGTTGTTTATGACTTTGTGTTAACCTGATAACATTCAAGCAGGTGGCTACTAGGCGTACTAAATTTAGGAGTTCAGATGGTTAACCATTTCTAATGAAATTGTTTCACATATGAGCATTATGGTACTGCAAGTTTAGTTGTTATGATGAATAAAAAAAAGTTTAATTGTCATGTCTTTCAAAAGAACTTAAGAAAAAACTTCTACTAACGTACAATTGAAACTTAGTTAGGAGGCTCTTTCAAAAGAGAAAATAAATTATTGATGCAAACTTGAAAATATATCCATACAGCAATATTTCAGTGATACCAATCAGTGGAATATTGTTGCCTCGTACAATTTCCAATAGTTACCATTCTCGCGGGAGTTGCATATACATGTAAGAACTGCATTTAATTGCAAAAAATCATGATACCTCTCTTATAAAATCACAAATTCTGGATCATCAAGAAAAGATTGCTTACATTGTGAAAACGAATTAGCCAAATCTTCCATACAATGAGCTGGAATTGGGATCAAAAAATGAAATATCTGTTGGTCTCTATCATCGAGATATGTTTGTTCCATGTTTGCTGACAAAACAGAGAGGACGAACATAAAGTACATGAAAATTTACGTATCTAGTAAATGAGGCCTCAAAAGGGTTTGAGGAACCCAAAAGGCTAGCTGATTTTATTGACGAAGGCAGTATTCATATAGGCATACTTGGTGATGGGTCCACAGTGGCAGCAGAAATATATTAATCAAGGTTAGAAAGAGAAATTTTACCTAAAACCTTCCAACCGAGGCACAGAGAGAAGAGAAACAACAGCATATACTGAAAGCAGCCCCAAAATCTAGAAGCCTCTACTTCTCATGCTCGAAGATCCACTGGTAAGATCACTGGAAGGACTCAATTATAGTGCCTGAGAAAACAATAACATCCACCGAAATTCAGAACATTCAAAAAAGCAAAAATATTGGGATAAGACCAATAAGAACAACTAAATACCATGGAGCATTTTCTCCTCCGCCAATTCATTCCATCAAGTTGGATGCAGGCCGTCTACAGCAATCTAACATTACTACAATTGAGCGCATCACAAATCACAACATTGTTAACTCATGCTTCATATATATCATAATTCATTCATAAGTTTACAACATAAGTTATAACAAACCCAAAATAACAACAAAAGAGAACCTTTTGATTCTGGCACTGCATTTGTCAGAAGATCTGAACATGAGTAATTCCTTGACTCCTTGTTTATTTTTTATTTTTTTTTGTTCATGGTAAAAGGTGAGTCTGTCAGGTAATTTCACTTACCAAAAAAAAAGTTAATAAATAGAAAAAAGGAAAAAAATTCTTGCTGAGATCAGCATCCGGTGAATTACTTCATTTCTCCTTGTCAAGACTCCTTTTGACCCTGCTTAATTTGTTAAAATGTATATGATAAAAGCTATGCATTGACATTGAGTAGAGGACTAGAGGTGCAGTATTTCTCCTGACTCTTGAACAAACAAAATATCTGCATAAATATGTTAATCAAAAGGTTTGAATGAGGAACAGAACAAGAATAAACACCAGAGACATTCCTACTAAATTCTATTTAGGAAATTGTTCTATATAACAACTCATCACATTTTGCTAGTATTTTACTATTTTACCCCTGAACCGTGCCAGCAACACAAGAACTCCCAAGAATAACAATCGAATCGGCACAACACGTAGCACAGGATTTGGCCCCAACCACGCAAACGACAGTATGCTGAAGAAAGAAAAAAAGACATAGGTTCATGTCGTATGCCAAATAACTGAGTATATGATGATGTTAATTACAGTTGAATTAGCATTTGAATTGAATCAATTTGACTCATATTAATGACAACTGTAACAATAGAGGTAGCTAAAAGAATAAAAGAAAGAAAGAGAAATAAAATGAAGAAAGAAAGAAACAATAGTAATTTCTATTAAAAATCAACAACTCTTTACAATTGTTATCGTTCCCCCTTTTAAAAGAGAGAGAAATAAATGAGAGGGACTAGAAAAGGAAAGGTGCCAAGGCATTTACACGGAAACAAATAGATGTAGATCAAATTTGCTGGTTTTTCTCTTCATCAATCGATTCAATGACCACTTCCTGTATATGGGATATCTTTGACCTATAAATTCCATTCTCCCTTTCACATATGTTCTTCTTTAACTCTTGTTGGCATTCTGTTATACTCAATGATTTCAGTGATGCAGGAAGGTTTGGCAGGGAAGTTAGTTGTACCGCACCAGAGATTCTCAGATCCTGTAAGCAATGTATGCTTTCTAAGCTTGCTGGCAAGGATTGCAGAGAGTAAACTCCATGGAGTGTCAGATGTTGGAGGGAGAACCGATTCTGCAAAAGCCATTGCTCCGGCAATGATCTGATTTGGAAACCATTGTAAATTCTTAAAGTTCGAACGAGCCTGAGATTTCTCAATGGATCCAACAACAACAATGAACTGTGGTCCATTTGAAGGACTTGAAGTTTGTCGAGCTTCACCCGATGGCTTGCTACATTTTCATGATTATTAGTATCAGAGACTAGGGGCTGCTGAAGCAATGAAACTTCAATAAGCTTCTCACATTTTCGAATACTAAACTTTCTGAGGGCTCTCAGCTCTTCTATTCCACCCAGTGATACTAGCCCTTTGCAATGCAATAAATGCAATTCCCTTAAACTTATAAGCTTTGAGAACACCTCTCCGGGAGGGAGCAACTGCATGCTTATGCAATTATTTATTGTCAATTCCACAAGAGAAGGAAGATTTTGCAGCGATCCAATAAATAGAGGCTCAAGATGACCACAATTTCCAAAGGAGAGGTGCTTTAGTGTTTTGGGCAGTCGTATTGATGTTTCCCGTGCTATGACCTCCGGGCAATCAGATACATGCATACTTGAAAGATAGTTGAGTTCCTCCAATAGTCGCATTGGTATGTAAAACAACCTTCTACAATTTCTTATTGTTAGAACTTCAAGAGCACAAGATAATGATGTTGTTAATGATGTAGAAAGTGCTCCTTTGCTGTTATCTGAAGGAAGCTGATAAAATCCAGGAAGGGTATACAGTGCTACACCAGAGACCTTCAGTCTCTTTATACCAAGAGGTAGATTGGGCATTTCTGGTAATTTAGGGCAGTTGACAATATGCAGCATTTCAAGCCGAGGAAACAAGAGCTTGTCATCAATTCCAGCCCATTCTTCCAATTCTGGCATATCCCGAATGTCCAGGTTTCTCAGTGATGGAAAGACAGTAGAAATGCCATTGCTGTTGTATAATGAACACCCAATTTGCTTTACAGCTTTCAAACCAACCAAAGAAATATAATTGAGTGACTTTATTTGGCCGAGAGGTGGAAGATGCTCCAGTCTATAACAGTATCTTAAGGTAATGGATGTTAAATTACAAAAGTACCGATCAATTAACCAATTGGGAGATCTAATACCAGAATAACAGTATATTTCCAGTTCATCTAAACTGACTGGCGGTTTAAGGTTTTCAGCTACTTGTTCATCTCTATCTCGTTCGCCATTATCCCAGCATAAACCGAGTGAAATGAGATGTCTTTTCTGATTTAGGTCAGCTCCTGAAGCGTCATCAGGATTTCTTATGTACTGAAGATTATGTATATAAAGTTTTCGAAGTTGTGCCAGGTGCTTCAGTTCAGATATATTGTAACCCTTCTTTTCCTTGACATAATAATGATATAATTCCTGAAGAGAATGTAGGTTTCCCATGCATGGAACTGATGCTTCGCCACAACAATGTAAGTACAAGTACCGCAAATTAATCAGCTTACCCATACCCTCTAATTTACTATCCTGGATCTCAATACTGTCACTCAGTTTAAAAAGAATTAAGTGATAAAGTTTGTGGAATGACTCAGGGATCCCGCAAAAGTTACTTCCAAAGCCCTCGCGTTGACCTTGAAATGATAAGTACCTGAGGTGGATTAGGTCTCCAATTCTGCTGGGTAGAATTTTTATTGCTTTTGTGTTTACACTTAATAAACGTAGACTTTTCATCCCTGTTAAAATTTCATTCAAACCAAGGTCATCATCCAAAACATTCTCAATGCAAGTAATCTCAAAAGTGCGTAACTTATTAAGATTGTGGACTTTTCTGAGGATGCTAATATTTTCTGCCTTAACAGACAGATGCCGTATTGTCGGAGGGATGCTCCTAGTATCAGCTGTAAATCTCAAGCATTCACCTTCGGAGAGAGATCGTGCCAAGTCATGTAAAAGATCATGGATCCTATATGTATGATAATCACGCACCCCAGAAAGTAAACTTTCCTTGCTGAAAAATGACTTTGCTGTTAGCTGCTCCAAGTAATCTTGTGCAACATCCTCCGGCCTCTTTCCATGTCCATGCTGCAGGATTAATCCTGAACCCATCCACTTCCCAACCAAATATTTCTCTTCAAGCTCCATATCTTGTGGGAATATGCTACAGTACCTAAAACATAACTGAAGATGTGGAGGAAGATGAAAATAGCTCAATTTTAAAATGTCCATGATACCATCCATGCTAGCTTGTACATGTAAAATATCTTCTTCCAGGATTTTCTTCCAATAGTTAAAGTCTATGTTATTGTTCAGAACACCACCAATGACTTTTGCAGCTAGCGGACAAGCCCACAGTTTTCTTGCTATTTGAGTGCCGATTTCATGAAGATTCTGGTATTCATCTGGGTTAGTACCAGCAAATGCATGCCTAAATAGTAGAGCAACAAAAAATTTCTTTCCTAAACCTTCTAACCTCATTTTTTTATTTTCCCCTTCTATCAAACCTGCAATCATATCACCCACCGACTCCATTCTGGTGGTCATTAATATCCGGCTTCCCTTCTGACCATATTTCAATGGAGCCAAAATTTTCTCCCATTCTGAAGGCATATTATCCCTCCAAATATCATCCAATACCAACATGAATTTCTTTGAGGTCACGATATCTCGTAGAGTTGTTTGGAGAGTACTTAAGTTCATGAATTCACATTGTTTCTTACTAAAATCCTCTATAATCATTTTTATTACTGTTGTAGCATCAACTCCATTGTCATTATCTGACACGCACACCCATACAATTTGCTCAAAGTTCTCTTTCACCTTTCGATCATTACAAACTAGTTGAGCAAGAGTGGTCTTTCCCATTCCACCTGCACCAAATATCACAAGCGCCAAGGGTCCTGCTTGCTTATCATCATCGAGCTCAGCTGTCAACCATTCGAGAATCATCTCTTTCTCTTTTTCACGCCCAATTACCATATCGTTCAACAATGGGCCAGTCTTACGGAAATTGTACAGTGCAACTTCCTGATTTAGACCTTTCACTAGGTCAAGGAAAGGTCCAACACCAGCAGCAACAGCTTCCATTGCCCTCACAGCCTCCATCAGCTTTCTCAGAATTCCATCATTGATAAATGCATTCCTCAAGAAATCAACCAATTTTCTTTTGCAGCCAGAGAGAGGACCAGTGACCTTGTTATCACAAGCTTCAACTTTTTCTTCCAGACGGTAGTACTCGATCTCATCAAGCACATCATCAGCCTCCTCCACGGCATCTCTGAACTGCCACATCCATGCCTCAAGGTATCGCTCCCGTTGGTTGATTTTACCTCTCTCTGCTGCTTGCAGAACTGCCTTGATCTGAGGAACTGCTGCTTGCAGCTTTTGGACCTTGCCTTTCATGGCCTTTGCACCAAGCCACCAGGAGCCGTTCGTGTAATTGAGTATTGTTTCAATGAGTTTACTGATTACAGCACTTGCAGAAGCTTCAGCCACTAATTCCATGATTGAATGAACAGTGGATGTTTTTTGCAATTAGAAATTTTAGGAGCGAGAGGGTAAATACTGGAAAAGAAGGGGGGAAAAACTTTTGTTGAAGTTTTCTCAGGACAAGTTGGCTACTCTTTGGTGAGCTTTGAATTAAAATAAAAGAATAAAAAATAAAGTGGAAACATCAGTTGTATCCTCCCATCTATCATATTCGGTTCCTCTCTAGTTTGAGCAGGGCTGGTAGGTAGGTCCTGTACTTGTCTCTCTGTATTTGCTGTTTTCTGTTTGAATATTTAAATCTGCAAGGAAATAAAAAAAAAACATAGTATTTCTGATACTCTTTACAGTTGTCAAGATTGTCAAATTTAATTGTCAATCCTTACTCTGAAAAAAAGAGCATCTTACGCTGGTTGAGAGAGCACCTTTTTTATGTGAACGTTAGCATCGTTAGTTGAAAATTTGTTGATGCTAAAATAAGTTGAAAAGCTTGATCCCATTTTTGCTGAAGTAAATTATGGATACAAGATGCTAGTATTATGCTAGCTTACTGTTGCTTCACTGCTCACGTTCCTAAACTGTCGTCGTGGATTAAAAAAAAGAAGAAAAAATTGGCACCAAATTTTTTTTAACTAGTGTGATTGGTCTCAATATTTGAGTGGACTATCCAAATAGCACCAGACATCACAATTACAAGACAAAATGGAGAAGAGAAGAACGCTGGTACGTAGAAACCTAAACACGTTATGTTATGGGGTCGCTTGTTTTGTTGACATGGAAACAGCATCAAATTGAGAAGAACAACTTGAAAATAATTATATCGCAACACAGTATGTGACAAGCAATTTCCTTTGCTGAAAGAGATGATTTAGAGTGGTTTCTACCACGGAAATCTATGCAGCATGGAGAAAATAAGTTGTCCTATTATCTCATTCAAAAAAATCCCTATTATCACTTTTGGCCTCGCGTGCTGAGAATAACATCCCAAACCTAACAAGAGAAAAACGCTACACTCAATGAATGATAATGTTGATTTCATTGTGTACAACTAATATTCATGTTCACAACTTGCTTATTAGTCAAAATAGACGAAACACATAGTAAGAGCAGACTTGTATTTAATAAAAAATTAACTACACAAACTTCAAAGGTTAAGGGTGCCAATACAACCACTTCCCCTTTGCCAATACAAATACATTTTGTTGAGTATTAGCTGATGATGAAAAGAGAAGCAATCAATGCAAATTGAAGTTCTATTGAATATAGACAAATAAAAACTTCGGAAAATTAAAGACATGATAAGTTAAAAAAAAATGAAGTTATAACGAAGCTGAATCAAACAACAAAGCAACAAAGAGTTCAACAACATGAGCCTCTTTGGAAGCATCTCAAAATAATATACAAAAATTAATATCTGCTACTTGAAAAGTCACAAAAAGCAGTTTTAATCAGTAAGGTAAAGCTTAAAAGAAAAATGAGGGATACCATGACTCCATTTTTGTGTGCCTCTATTATACCTTCAAAATCCACACCATTCATCATGCACGTTTTTTTATGTAACTAAATCTTGATCATTGAATGGTGTAGATTTAGAGTTACCATGAAAACACAAAAAATGAAGGCATTATATCCCTCCTCAAGAAAAATACGTGGATGAGTTGTATTTAGTACTAATGTGTGAAATAGAGATATCTAATCAGCCAAAGATCAACCAGTATGTAACAGGACAAGACCTTATTGGCGCAGAATATCAATTTGGTCTACCTTTTACAGCTAGCAGACCTAATTTAGCAAAAGAAAGGGCTCACAAATTAAAAAACCAAATATCAACAAGAAAGCAACTCTCCTTCCAAATTACAGTAAGGTAATATTTGTAAAGATCCCATCTAATTGCTTGTGTAAACTATTTATAAGAAACATTTTGTTTAGGTAAGTTTGTAGGTTCAATTTGACCAAACTCTTTATCACAAACTGATGACATTGCATATAACCAGCCAAAATGATGACTGTTAACAAACGACGTTCTAGAAAAATAATTAAAACAAATGGGTCCTGCTGCAATTTCATATTGATGTTGGGTGTTCTCTCCAACTTATATGATATGTTGAATGCTTCTGGAAAATTCTTAAAATAGAAAAAGTAAAAGAGAACAATTTACCAATAGAATTTTCTTACCAGAGAGATGGTATTTGTCTGAAGGGGGTTTGAAGAGGGCAAACACATTAATTTGGTACCTATACTTGCATTCT
>CAXKVX010003836.1:0-21233 GCA_964058865.1 Eleocharis quinqueflora
AAGCATGTTCTATATTAGTTCGTATCATGTATGTAAACTATGATAAGGTATTGGGTATGCTTCATCGTAATTCGTACAATAAGAATTTAAAATTTTGTCGGTCGCAAATAGTGGCGGATTCAAAGGTCCACTTAAGTTCGGACACTAAGTTTAAGATCAAGTTCGACCACAAATACACTAAAACACACTAAAATATCATTAACATTATATTTTTCACTACAAAAATAATAAAAAATACACTAAATTTTGCGTTTTTTGAATGCCCGGGCTTGCCAAGCCCTAAAATGGATCCGCCACTGGTCGCAAATCAACGGTTCTTGATGCACTTAAATTCAAAATTGTCAAAAATATTGACAATTGACAATGATCACTCCCCTTTCTTAATATATACTATTTTTTGTGGGATGAATAATATTTACAGTTATATGTTATTGAATAAGTGAAATGGTTATGATCATACAGATCCCCAGCGCTGCCAGCCATACTAATATCTATTGTTTTATTGGGATGTGCTCCATGATTACACTTAAAAAAAAAAGCATATTAAATTATACAGATTTAAAAATAATATTTTAGTTTTTTAATTCAATTTACTTATCAAGTGTGATTATAAAATAAAACCTTTTTTATTGTAGCAATTGATCTTGTGATAGTCTAGGACTATTCATGAGTCGAGTTTGAACGAGTTAGACTTCAACTTGAACTCGAGCTCATCAGAACTCGAGTTGACTCGACTCATGAGAAAACAACACTTCTGATTTTCCTATGTCAGCTCGAGATCAACTTATTTTAACTCGAGTCAGCTCAAAACTTGTCACCCAACTTGAATTTGCAATTTTCTAAGCATACAATTATATTAAGTGTGCAAGATAATATAAAAAAAACTCATAAAAATTTCATAAAAACATAAAAAATGCCGCAAATAGTTGATTTTAGTCAATACCCAATACATTATAGGCCTATTAATAGAATGTAGTAGCATGGGTTATACTAGACTTATAATAAGTTAATGGGAAAAACGAGTTACGAAACCTGTATAGTAGAACTCGAGTTAGATAGAGCTGGGTTGGACCAACTCGGACTCAATTCGTGAGTATGTCGAGTTGCACCAACACAATTTCGGTTAACTTGAGTTAGACTCGAGTTTTATCCGAATTGAGTTCGAGCGGCTCACGAGTTACTGATTTTTTGCTCAATCCACAGTCTAACCATGCATATTAAAGAAAAAAATGTAAAATATACAAATAAAAAGAATGTATAATTGCAGCAGCAAGCCTGCAAACACAAGAATTGCATATAAAAGCGGTTGTTTGCAAAATGGAACCAAGGATCGATCAAGTTCAATTTTTTCTTTTATCCAAATATGAAAGCTAAAACTTTCAACATTAAATATTAAAAAATCAACTGAGTTTCCAAAATACAATGTTTTACATAGGGGCATTGTCTTTATCAGAAAATTTTCTTATTGAATCAAAATTTTAAAACATTTATTGCTGCCTACGCATAACGCATACTTACCTTTTTATCAGTGAAACAAATTAAATGATTCTTAAGTACTTTAATTTTTATCCAAAACGAAAGAATTTGGAATTTCAAGAGCGCTTAGAAAATTTGTCCTTTTGATTATTGTAGTAAACAAAAGTCTTCAGAAAATTTTAAAATATGAAAGTGCATTGTATCTAACAGTCGGCTTCTCTTAATTAGAATTCAGAACCAACAGACGGCCACCGGGCCACATTATGGTTGCCACGTTGTCTCCTTCGCTCCTGCCATGTTGCCTTGTCATTGTCAATTCGTTTCTAACAAAATCGACATGGTCTTAGCATATCTGGAATATCACTTTCTCCAATCTGTAAAATGGTGTCTCCGCTACTTTATAGGAAGTAGCAACTCGTTGACGAAATAGGTTCAGCATAAATAATGGTAAGTTTTATTTTTAATGAATTAAAAATAATGATAATGATAACAATCAGCATTAATTCAGTTTGTAACCCGATTTTTTATTATGAAAAATTAAATAAATAAATTATTTTTAAGAAAGAGTTTTTGAGAAGCTCGGAAAATAGAAAATGCTGGTGTTGTGAACACCGACAAAAAAAAGAAGCAAAATGAACGGTATTGTGAATACCATCCATTCGATTTTTTATTTGAATATGAATTATTTATGTAACTAACCTGAAAAAATAAAGAATAACATCTATACCCTGAATTCAAATCATTGACGATAATGATCCTATTTTATAATTTATGTTCGACGTGTTATTTAGACTCATGCATTTGGAGGGCACTTAGAAATTCAAACAGAACAAAAAAAATTTCTAAGTACCTCTGAACGCATGCGTCTAGATGTTAACATGCGAACGTAAACGTTTAAAATTAGAGTCATTATTGTCAAAAATTTGAATTTAGAATTATAGATGTTATTCTTTATTTTTTCAGGCCAGTTATAAAAATAATTCAACCTTTTATACGTGAATATTTTATTATTAAAAATATTAATATTTTAATTCATGAGTTGGGTTGTATTTAGGTAAGTTTTTGTAACAACTTCAACTGTGCTCGTCGGGATCATAATTAAGCTTTTTTATAGTCACAAGTCTACTTCCACAGCGTCGAGTCTACTTCCACAGCGTTGAGTCTGATTTTTGATCAGAGAAACGAGCGATTCAAAATTTAATCTGACGCAAACTCGTGATAAAAATTACTAATTAAGACATAAGTTGAAGATGTAGCTAAATTTGATATGCGCATTCCTCTGACCGCAAATTAGATTCGACACGATGGAAGTAGACTCGAATATCTACAGATTGATGGCTTGTGATGATAAAAAATACTAATTACGATTCCGACGAGCGTAGCCGAAGTTGCTACAAAAATATTACGTATGATTAGCATTTTTTCTATTTTTAGTAACAATTTCGGCTATGATCGTCGAGACTGTATTATTTTTTTTAACATCGTAATCCATAGAGTTATAGATATCCGAGTTTACTTCCATCATGATGGGACGAATGTGCATCTCAAATTTGACACCATCTTCAACTTATGTCTTAATTAGTAATTTTTATCACGAGTTTGCGTCAGATTCAATTTTAATCACTCTTTTCTCCTATCGCAAATCAAATTCGACGCGGTGGAAGTAGACTCGGATATCTATAACTAAATGCCTTGTGATGTTAAAGAAAAACTAATTATAGTCCCGACGAGCATAGTCGAAGTTGCTACAAATTTTTTTTCTAAAAATGCTAATCGTACTTAATATTTTTTTGTAGCAATTTCGGTCACGCCCGTTGGGACTGTAATTAGTTTTTTAATGTCGTAAGCCATCGAGCTGTAGATATTCGAGTCTACTTTTATTGCGCCGAGTCTGATACGATCAGAGAAATGTGCATCTCAAATTTGACTTCATCTTCAACTTATGTCTTAATCAGTAAAATTTTATCATGAGTTTGCGTCATAATCAATTTTGAATGCTCATTTCTCCGATCGCAAATTAGACGCGATGAAAGTAGACAGATAACTACGGCTCGATGACATGCGACGATAAAAAACTAATTAAGGTCACTATAAGCGTAGCTAAAGTTGTTAATAAATATCTAAATACAATCCAACTCATATATTAAAATATTAATATTTTTAATAATAAAAAAATACACTCATAAGGTAGTGTTCTAAGTTCGGAAAAAGAATCAAAATTTGAATTGAACGGTATTGGTAACACTGTCCAATTGATTTTTTAATTGGTCAGTGTTCGCAACCCCGTCCGTTTCTGTTTCTAAAGTTTTTTAAGTAATCTTTCTATCTTAATACAATTAATTAATTTAATTTCTATTATTAAAAAAATCAGATTTGTAACATATCGATTTCTTGAGCAAATCAAGCGTACTTTCTTTGAAATAAAAATAATCCTCTATTAGATTGGACTATTTCCATTTCAAAAAAAATACTTCAATTTGTCCAAGTCTTTAATTTTAAATTTTCTTAAAAGTTTTTTTTAATATGGTCAATTTCTACTTGGTTGTTATCAATTATGATTATGTCATCTACATAAATCAAAATCACGGTAGTATTATCAACATCATGTTTAGTAAATAGGGATGTATCGACCAAACTCATTTTAAAATTACAAGAAAACAAAAAAGTGACTAAGCTTGCCATATCATGTTTTTGGAAATTGTTTTAGTTCATATATCGTTTTTTAACCTACAAACAATGTTAGAAACACTGCACGTACATATATACTTCTTCTTCAAGTGTTCGTTAAAGCAATGTATTTTTAACATCCATTTGGTGCGGGGTCCAATCATTATTTACTGCAATGGATAATAAAATTCTTATGGTGTCTATTTTAGCTACGGGTGCAAATATCTCTTGATAGTTAATACCATAAATTTTGATATACCCTTTTGCAACTAACTTAACCTTATACAGTTCTATAGTACCAACACTATTGTATTTAATTTTGTATATCCATTTACATTCTACAAGTTTTTATATTTTGGTAATGGACATAATTTTCAATTTTGATTTTTTTTTTCTAAGACATGAAGTTCTTCTTCCATTGTCTTATACCATTTTAGATCTAATTTTGCTACCTCATAATTGATTAGTTCTTCACTTTTTTTAAAGAGTTCAAGAAGGCATAGTGTTCATGAGAAATATTGTGACAAGAAATATAGTCTTGTATGGAATATTTTACTGTAATCCCTCAGTCTTGTAGAAGGTTGATGTGGACGACTTGACCTTCTCAATAACACCTCTTCTGCTTGAACTTCTTCATGACTTTCGACCGCTTCAGTCTCCTCTTGTGATTGTCCAGTTTTTATTTGTATTTGTGTCAGTTCAGTTCGTGCTTGTGATTGTCCCGTTTGTGCTCATAATTATCCAGTTTGCGCTGGTGATTGTCTTGTTTCTTCGAGTTCTTGATTACATGTCTAAACATTATCTTCTGGGCTCTTTCTCTGTAGGAAACTATTGTGACGGGTGTGAACCCGCTATGATGGGTTTGGAACTTGTTGTGACGGATTTGGCATGCGTTATAGTAATGCAAGACTCAAACTTTTTCTTCTCCAGAACACATGTCTTGTGGGTCCTCTTACCAGGATTTCGTTGTGACATCTTGGGAACCCGTTGTGACGGGTTACAACCTGTTATGACGGATTAGGCATGTGTTACTATAACGGAAGGCTCTGTGAGCCTTTGTTTTGCTTGCCTTCTTCAAACAGTTTTAACTTTGGACTCGTAATTCTGATTTCAGCGTTCTTCATGACGTTGGAAAGCCTGCGACGAGATCTACATGCGATATCGAGCTTTCCTGTACTGGAGCATTTTTAGACTCATCAAAGATCGTTTGAAGCCTCAAAAGTCCATTTGAATAATCTTACAAGCAAATTGTAAAATGCAAGTTTATCGTTTTTCAAATTGTCAAATCAAGAAGTTGTTTAGTCCAACATTCTCCCCCTTTGGAGATTTGCAAAGTATGAGTGCATGCATTAAATCACATGAATTCTAGCACTCAATACTTCTACCCTTTTTGCAAAACATGCAAAATGGTAAAATGAAACCTTTAACCAAATTGCTCCTCCTTAATTAGGAAATAGAGCAAATCTTAGCTTTGAGCACAAACTTAGCTCAAGCTCCCCTCTTACTTAGTGCATGTCAAGTAATTAATTCAAAGAGTAATCAAGTATATCAAGTATTTGTCAAGTAAGAGATTTACATATTGTTTTGTAAAATTGTCAAACAGAAAGTGTTAAGTACAACAGAAAACACTTCGCTTTTATTTTTCATAAAGTACAACCAAGTTGTTTAGAAAAAAAATGTGAATAAAACAAAGTATTTAAATTCATTGTAGGAAGTAATGGGAGCGAGACCCCAAACACGAATTAACAAGCTAAAAAAGATCTCTACTTCTAGAATTAGAAGTAGAAAAATGAAGTTTTGTATGCTTAGCAAAGCTTACAAACCTTGCAATTACTACAATCTAATTTATGCAAATTTGTTGCTATTTAAAAATAAAGAGCAATTTGAAGAATGCCTTCACCATTTTTCACCATTTTTTTCTTTGGTGCATAAATCTTAAAAAATAACATTTTTCTTTTTAAAAAACAATTTTGCAATTTAAATCTCTAGATAGTTTACTAATAGGTTGATGGAACATTACTCAACATAAAAAATATTGTTAGAACCAAGATGTGCTAAATTTAATGGCTATCATAATAACTAACAAAAGTAGGGAATTAATTGCAAATTTCTCAATTCACACAATTTAAGCAATTCAATCTACACACTTCTCAAACTGATAACAAAAGCAATTAAGTAGAGAAGTGTTAAAACTGGTTTGGCTTAATTAAATACTAATTGTGGAAGAGTAAATAATTAAAACAATTCTTCTCAGATAAATATTTAGCAACTAAAAGTAAATAGAGAAGATATTAAAAAATGCAAACAAAACAATGAAACAAGTGACATCGGATATGATAACAGAGTTCATATATTGACAATTCTACTCTCTAGGACTCGACCCCCTCCCTCCGTCGACACGGTAACAAGATCGAGCCAATTCACTAACAAAAAATATCAATTACAAAGTTGAAATTGATCTCGTTTACACACTCTGATGGAGCATCAAACCAAAGGAACATAGTTGAACTTGGTATCGTTTACACACACTAGTAGAGCACCAAGCCAAAAGAACAAAGTAGCACAATAGCTAAAAGAGGAAATAGAAAATAGATATTGTAGACACTCTCAAACAATCTCACAAATGATTTTGATTAAATTAAACAAGTGAGTTTTGTTAACTTAAACTCTTCTTGTTTAACAATTTGCAAAAAAAAAATAAGTACTAACCTTGCACAATTGAGTTTTGGTGAGTTGCAGGTTTAAACATGTACATTTGATTATGGAAAAGGCCTCCAATAACATGTACAAGTCAAGAGGAGCATAATGGCATAAGTGACAAGCAAAATAGAGCCTCACAAAGGCTTTCGTTACAGTAACACAAGCCAAGTCGTCATAATGGATTTCCAACCCGTCACAATGGGTTTCCAAGACGTTACAATATGTTCATAGGAGAAGCAGTCTCAAGATGGTGCTAAAGAAGGATTTGACAGAGCCTTGCATAACAGTAATGCATGACTAACCCGTCACAACAAGTTCATGAAGAAATGGATCCAAAAGTCAGTTAGAGACGCAGATAAGGGCATTTTTGGAAATGTACTAACACGTTACAACATATTTCGTAATAGGTTGCAAGAATTCTGTAATGAAAGCAACTCTGATTCAAGATTTCAAGACCCAATATGTGCTCTGCCTATATAAACTTGGTACTAGTGTCCCAACAGACTAAGAAAGCCATCCCCCAAGTTCACAAGCACACTAAGAGCACTTGAAAGAGCATCAAAGCCTTCTCATTTTGTCTAATTGTTGATTCATGATAACTTTTGTTTATATTTTGGTTTGATGATCTACATTGTGTTGTCAAGTAGATCATCCTTGTCTTGGATTGTGTTGTCAACCAAGATGGTTACTTTGAAAGCTTGGTGTTGCCTCTTGCAAAGGTTTGTAGCCTTTTAGATAGGCTCCATTTTTGTAAAACACTTGTGATTTAGTAAATCAATCTCGGAGCAGTTTTTGGATCCGGTCCCATGGAGTAGGCCTAATTTTTTTTGTAGGCCGAAACACGTTACATCGTGTGTCTCTTTGCTCTCTTGCTCTTACTCTTCATTATCTTTACTCCTTGCTTGAATTATTAAATTGCATCAGTACTTGTTTGATTTAGCTAGGTGATTAAAGTCCTAAAATAGTACTTGTTATTGTTAAAAGCTTCAGCAATCAATGTAGGCCTTTAACCCTTTATCAAAATAACAATTGGTATCAGAGTTCAAATGTTCATCTCTATCAATTGAACAATTCTTGATAGTTCTTGACTTTGTCTTATAAAAAATAACACGATTGAAATTTGTGAAAGAACCACCAATCTTTGTTGTAGGATGTAAGAATTTCTCCTTTTGAAAGAGATGTATGGTTAACTACTTATGTTTTATTGATCTTTGGGAAATTATTGAGGTTGGTTGGAAATATAAGTATGAAACTGATGGTATTATCTTGACCTCATAGAAGCATAAGATGCTTTGTGGTGTTTTCTTGATCTCATAGAAGCATAAGATGCTTTGTGGTGTTTTCTTGAATGGTTACCAACCAAAAAATGAAGTAATCCGATCATAAACACTTATCGTAATAGGATAAGCTGTTTTGTGCTCTTTCTTTAATATTTACCACCCTTCAAAGACGTACTCAGACATAAAGAACCTAGAGTGGTAATCTATACTCTTTCGTAGTGTTTTAGTGAAAGGTTACCACAATTGAACTATTCATAGAACAAACACTTCTCGAAGTATGCTATGATGCTTTGTGGGATTTTCTTGAAATGTTACCACCCATAAACCAAGTAATTCGTTCTAAAACACTTCTCGTAGTAGGATAAGATTCTTTGTGGTGTTTTCTTTAATGGTTTCCACCGATAAATGAAGTATCATAATCAGAAACACTTCTCATAGAAGCATAAGATGCTTTGTGGTGTTTTTTCTGAATGGTTACCACCCCTAAAAGAACTAATTAGATCTGAATCATTTCTCGTAGTAGGAAAAGATGCTTTGTGATATTTTCTTTAAAGGTTACGACCCATAAATGAAGTAATATGATCAGAATCACCCATAAATCAAGTACTCGAACATGAAGCACATAAAGTGACATTCTATGCTTCTTCGTGGTGTTTTGGTGATTCGTTACAACACTTAAATAAAGTACTCGGAGAAGAAACTCTTCTCATAGTAAGATATGATGCATTGTGGAGTTTTCTTGAAAAGGTTACAACTCATAATAAATGAAGTACTCTGATAAAAAACACTTCTCATAGTATGATAAGATGCTTTATGATGTTTTCTTTAATGGTTAGCACCCATAAATGAAGTACTCTAATCAGAAACACTTCTCGTTGAAACATAAGATGTTTTGTGGTGTTTTCTTGAATGGTTACCACCCATAATAAAGGAATCGGATCTGAAACACTTATCGTTGAAGGATAAGATGCTTTGTGGTGTTTTCTATAATGGTTACGACCCACAAATGAAGTAATTTCATCAGAATCACTCATCAATCAAGTACTCAGATATGAAGCAGAAAAAGTGGCATTCTATGCTTCTTCGTGGTATTTTGGTGAAAGGTTACACTTCAATGAAGAATTTGGAGAAGAAACTCTTATCGTAGTAAGATATGATGCTTTGTGGTGTTTTCATGAATGGTTACCACTCATAAATGAAGTAATTCGATCAGAATACTTATCATAATAGGATAAGATGCTTTGTGCTCTTTCTTTAATGTTTACCACCATTAAATAAAGTACTCAGACTTGAAGAATCTAGAGTTGTAATCCATGCTCTTTCGTTGTGCTTTAGTGAAGGTTTACCACCCTTAATTGAAGTATTCGTAGAACAAACACTTCTCGTAGTATGCTATGATGCTTTGTGGGGTTTTCTTGAAATGAATCACCCATAAACGGAGTAATTCATTTTGAAACACTTCTCGTAGTAGCCAAAGATTCTTTGTGGTGTTTTCTTTAATGGGTACGACCCATAAATGAAGTAATCAGATCATAATCACTCATAAATAAAGTACCCAGACATGGCATTCTATGCTTCTTCGTGGTGTTTTGGTGAATGGTTACAACACTTAAGTGAAGTACTTCGAAAGAAACCCTTCTCGTAGCAAGATATGATGCTTTGTGGAGTTTTCTTGAAATGTTATCACCGATAAATGAAGTAACCTGATCCGAAATAATTATCGTAATAAGATAAGATGCTTTATGTTGTTTTCTTTAATGTTTACCACCCTTAAATGAATTACTCGGACATGAAGAACTTATAGTGATAATCCATGGTCTTTTGTGGTGTTTTAGTGAAATGTTACTACCCTTAATTAAATATTCGTAGAACAAACAATTCTTGTAGTATGCTATGTTGCTTTGTGGTGTTTTAGTGAAAGGTTACCAACCTAAATTGAATTATTCGTGCAAGAAACACATCTCGTAGTATTCTATGATGCTTTGTGGGATTTTCTGGAAACGTTACCACCGATAAACGGAGTGATTCTTTCTGAAGCACTTCTCGTTGTAGGATAAGATGCTTAGTGGTGTTTTGTTGAATGTTTACCACCCATAAATGTATCCTGATCAGAAACACATCTCATGGAAGCATAAGATGCTTTGTGGTGTTTTCTTGAATGTATCCTACCATTAAATTAAGTAATCCGATCAGAAATACTTATCGTAATAGGATAAGATGCTTACTCTTCCTTTAATGTTTACCACCCTTCAATGAAGTACTCGGAGATGAAGAACCTAGAGTGGTAATCTATGTTCTTTCGTGGCGTTTTAGTGAAAGGTTACCACCCGTAATTTAAGTATTCGTAGAACAAACACTTCTTGTAGTATGCTATGATGCTTTGTGGATTTTCTTCAAACGTTACCACCCATAAACGAAGTAATTCGTTCTGAAACACTTCTCATAGAAGGATAAGATTCTTTGTGGTGTTTTCTTGAATGGTTTCCACCTATAAATGAAGTACTCCGATCGGAAACACTTCTCATAGAAGCATAAGATGCTTTGTCTGTTTTTTTGAATGATTACCATCCATAAATGAAGTAATCGGATCTGAATTCTTCTCGTAGTAGGATAATATGATTTCTGGTGTTTTCTTTAATGGTTATCACCCATAAAAAGTAATCTGATAAGAATCACTCATAAATTAAGCACTCAGACATAAAGCACACAAAGTGGTATTCTATGCTTTTTGTGGTATTTTAGTGAATGGTTACCACACTTAAATGAAGTACTCAGAGAATAAACTCTTCTCGTAGTAAGATATGATGATTTGTGGAGTTTTCTTGAAAGGTTACCACTCATAAATTAAGTACTCTGATCAGAAACACTTCTCATAGTATGATAAGATGTTTTGTGGTGTTTTCTTTAATGGCTACCAACCATAAATGAAGTACCCTGATCAGAAACACTTCTCATAGAAGCATAAGATACTTTGTGGTGTCTTAGTGAAAGGTTACCAACCTGAATTGAAGTATTTCTAGAACTAACACATCTTGTAGTATGCTATGATGCTTTGTGGGGTTTTCTGGAAACATTACCATCGATAAACAAAGTAATTCTTTCTGAAACACTTCTCGTAGTAGGATAAGATGTTTTATGGTGTTTTCTTGAATGGTTACCATCCATAAATGTACCCTGATCAGAAACACTTCTCATAGAAGCATAAGATGCTTTGTGGTGTTTTCTTGAATGGTTACCACCCATAAATGGAGTACTCGAACATGAAAAATCTAGAGTGGTAATCTATGCTCTTTTGTGGTATTTTAGTGAAAGGTTACCACCCCTAATTTAAGTATTCGTAGAACAAACACTTCTCGTAATAAGCTATGATGTTTGTGGTGTTTTCTTGAAACGTTACCACCAATAAACAAAGTATTTCGTTCGGAAACACTTCTGGTAGTCGGATAAGATTTTTTGTGGTGTTTTCTTTAATGGTTTCCACCCATAAATGAAGTACCCTGATCAGAAACACTTCTCATAGAAGCATAAGATGCTTTGTTGTGTTTTTCTGAATGATTTCCACTCCTAAATGAAGTAATCGGATATGAATCACTTCTCGTAGTAGGTTAAGATGCTTTGTGATATTTTCTTTAAAGGTTACGTCATAAATGAAGTAATCTGAATATAATCACTCATTAATCAAGAACTCGGACATGAAGCACATAAAATGGTATTCTATGCTTCTTCGTGGTGTTTTGGTTAATGATTATAATACTTAAATGAAGTACTCGGAGAAGAAACTCTTCTCATAGTAAGATATGATGCATTGTGGAGTTTTCTTGAAAGGTTACCACTCATAATAAATGAAGTACTCTGATAAAAAACACTTCTCATAATATAAGATGTTTTGTGGTGTTTTTTTTAATGGTTAGCACCCATAAATGAAGTACTCTGATGAGAAACACTTCTTATTGAGGCATAAAATGTTTTGTGATGTTTTCTTGAATGGTTACCACCCATAAATGAAGGAATCAGATCTGAAACACTTCTCCTAGTAGGATAAGATGCTTTGTGGTGTTTTCTATAATGGTTACGACCCACAAATGAAGTGATTTGATCAGATTCACTCATAAATCAAGTACTCAGACATGAAGCAGATAAAGTGGCATTCTATGCTTCTTTGTGGTGTTTTGGTGAATGGTTACAACACTTAAATGACGAATTTGGAGAAGAAACTCTTATTGTAGTAAGATATGATGCTTTGTGGTGTTTTCTTGAATGGTTACCACTCATAAATGAAGTAATCCGATCAGAAATACTTATCGTAATATGATAAGATGCTTTGTGCTCTTTCTTTAATGTTTACCACCCTTAAATAAAGTACTCGGACATGAAGAATTTAGATTGGTAATCTATGCTATTTCGTGGTGCTTTAGTGAATGGTTACCACCCTTAATTAAAGTATTCGTAGAACAAACACTTCTTGTAGTATGCTATGATGCTTTGTGGATTTTCTTGAAATGTTACCACCCATAAACGAAGTAATTCATTCTGAAACACTTCTCGTAGTAGCCTAAGATTCTTTGTGGTGTTTTCTCTAATGGTTACGACTCATAAATGAAGTAATCTGATCAGAATTACTCATAAATAAAGTACTCAGACATGAAACACATAAAGTGGCATTCTACGATTCTTCGTGGTATTTTTTTGAATGTTTACAACACTTAAAGGAAATACTTCCAGAAGAAACTCTTCTTGTTGTAAGATATGATGTTTTCTGAAGTTTTTTTGAAACGGTACTACCCATAAATGAAGTAATCTGATCTGAAACATTTATCCTAGTAGGATAAGATGCTTTGTACTATTTTCTTTAATGTTTACCACCCTTAAATGAATTACTCAGACATGAAGAACCTAGAGTTGTAATCTATGCTCTTTCGTGATGTTTTAGTGAAAGGTTACCATCATTAATTGCAGTATTTGTAGGACAAACACTTCTCGTAGTACGTTATGATGCTTTGTGGGGTTTTCTTGAAACGTTACCACCCATAAACGAAGTAATTCGTTCTGAAACACTTCTCGTAGAAGCATAAGATGCTTTGTTGTGTTTTTCCGAATGATTACCACTCCTAATTGAAGAAATCAGATCTGAATCACTTCTCATAGTAGGATAAGATGCTTTGGGGTATTTTCTATAATGGTTACGACCCAGAAATGAAGTAATTTGATCAGAATCACTCATAAATCAAGTACTCAGGCATGAAGCAGATAAAGTGTCATTCTATGCTTCTTCGTGGTGTTTTGGTGAATGGTTACAACACTTAAATGAAGTACTTCGAAAGAAACTCTTCTCTAGTAAGATATGATGCTTTGTGGAATTTTCTTGAAACATTACCATCGATAAATGAAGTAACCTGATTCGAAATAATTATCGTAATAAAATAAGATGCTTTGTGTTGTTTTCTTTAATGCTTACCATCCTTAAATGAAGTACTCGGACATGAAGAACTTAGAGTGATAATCCAGGGTAATTCATGGTGTTTTAGTGAAAGGTAACTATCCTTAATTAAATATTCGTAGAACAACACTTCTTGTAGTTTTCCACCCATAAACGAAGTAATTCGTTCTGAAACACTTCTCGTAGTAGGATAAGATTCTTTGTTGTATTTTCTTGAATGGTTTCCACCCATAAATGTACCCCAATCGGAAACACTTCTCATAGAAGCATAAGATGCTTTGTTGTGTTTTTTTGATTGGTTACCATCTATAAATGAAGTAATCGGATCTGAATTCTTTTCGTAGTAGGATAAGATGATTTCTGGTGTTTTCTTTAATGGTTTTCAGCCATAAAAAAGCAATCTGATAAGAATCACTCATAAATTAAGCACTCAGAGATGAGCACACAAAATGATATTCTATGCTTCCTTGTGGCATTTTAGTGAATGGTTACAATACTTAAATATGATACATTGTGAAGTTTTCTTGAAATGTTACCGAGTGCTTAATTAATTAATTACTCTAATCAGAAACATTTCTCATAGTAGGATAAAATGTTTTTTAGTGTTTTCTTTAATGGTTACCAACCATATATGAAGTATCGTGATAAAAAACACTTTTCATAGAAGCATAAGATACTTTGTAGTGTTTTAGTGATAGGTTACCAACCTGAATTGAAGTATTCGTGGAACAAACACATCTCGTTGTATTCTATGATGCTTTGTGGGGTTTTCTGGAAATGTTACCACCGATAAACGAAGTAATTCTTTCTGAAACACTTCCCGTTGTAGGATAAGATGCTTTGTGGTGTTTTTTTAAATGTTTACCACCCATAAATGTATCCAGATCAGAAACACTTCTCAAGGAAGCATAAGATGCTTTGTGGTGTTTTCTTGAATGTATCCCACCCATAAATGAAGTAATCCGATCAGAAACACTTATCGTAATAGGATAAGATGCATTGTGCTCTTCCTTTAATGTTTACCACCCTTCAATGAAGTACTCGGACATGAAGAACCTAGAGTGGTAATCTATGCACTTTCATGGCGTTTTTGTGAAAGGTTACCACCCTTAATTTAAGTATTCATAGAACAAACACTTGTTGTATTATGCTATGATGCTTTGTGGGGTTTTCTTGAAACGTTACCACCCATAAACGAAGTAAATCGTTTAGAAACACTTCACGTAGTAGGATAAGATTCTTTGTGGTGTTTTTCTTTAATGATTTCCACCCATAAATGAAGTACCCTGTTCAGAAACACTTCTCATAGAAACATAAGATGCTTTGTTGTGTTTTTCTGAATGATTACCACTCCTAAATGAAGTAATCAGAATTGAATCACTTCTCGTAGTAGGATAAGATGCTTTGTGGTGTTTTCTTTAATGGTTACGAGCCATAAATGAAGTAATCTGAACAGAATCACTCATAAATCAAGTATTCGGACATGAAGCACATAAAGTGACATTCTATGCTTCTTCGTGGTGTTTTGGTTAATGATTACAATACTTAAATGAAGTACTCGGAGAAGAAACTCTTCTCATAGTAATATATGATGCATTGTGGAGTTTTCTTGAAAGGTTACCACTCATAAATTAAGTACTCTGATCAGAAACACTTCTCATAGTAGGATAAGATGTTTTGTGGTGTTTACTTTAATGGTTACCAACCATATATGAAGTACCCTGATCAGAAACACTTCTCGTAGAAGCATAAGATACTTTGTGGTGTTTTAGTGAAAGGTTACCAACCTAAATTGAATTATTCGTGCAAGAAACACATCTCGTAGTATTCTATGATGCTTTGTGGGATTTTCTGGAAACGTTACCACCGATAAACGGAGTGATTCTTTCTGAAGCACTTCTCGTTGTAGGATAAGATGCTTAGTGGTGTTTTGTTGAATGTTTACCACCCATAAATGTATCCTGATCAGAAACACATCTCATGGAAGCATAAGATGCTTTGTGGTGTTTTCTTGAATGTATCCTACCATTAAATTAAGTAATCCGATCAGAAATACTTATCGTAATAGGATAAGATGCTTACTCTTCCTTTAATGTTTACCACCCTTCAATGAAGTACTCGGAGATGAAGAACCTAGAGTGGTAATCTATGTTCTTTCGTGGCGTTTTAGTGAAAGGTTACCACCCGTAATTTAAGTATTCGTAGAACAAACACTTCTTGTAGTATGCTATGATGCTTTGTGGATTTTCTTCAAACGTTACCACCCATAAACGAAGTAATTCGTTCTGAAACACTTCACGTAGTAGAATAAGATTCTTTGTGGTGTTTTCTTTAATGGTTTCCACCCATAAATGAAATACCGATCAAAAACACTTCTCATAAAAGCATAAGATGCTTTGTTGTGTTTTTCTGAATGATTACCACTCCTAAATGAAGTAATCAGATATGAATCAATTCTCGTGGTAGGATAAGATGCTTTGTTGTGTTTTCTTTAATGGTTACGAGCCATAAATGAAGTAATCTGAACAGAATCACTCATAAATCAAGTACTCCGACATGAAGCACATAAAGTGGCATTCTATGCTTCTTCGTGGTGTTTTGGTTAATGGTTACAATACTTAAATGAAGTACTTGGAGAAGAAACTCTTCTCATAGTAAGATATGATGCATTGTGGAGTTTTCTTGAAAAGTTACAATGCATAATAAATGAAGCATTCTGATAAAAAAACACTTCTCGTAGTAGGATAAGATGCTTTGTGGTGTTTTCCCAAATGGTTAGCACCCATAAATGAAGTACTCTGGTCATAAATACTTCTCATTGAAGCATAAGATGTTTTGTGGTGTTTTCTTGAATGGTTACTACCCATAAATGAAGGAATCAGATTTGAAACACTTCTCGTAATAGGATAAGATGCTTTGTGATGTTTTCTATAATCGTTACGACCCACAAATGAAGTAATTTGATCATAATCACTCATAAGTCAAGTAATCAGACATGAAGCAGATAAAGGGGCATTCTATGCTTCTTCGTGGTGTTTTCTTGAATGTTTACCACCCTTAAATAAAGTATTCGGACATGAAGAATTTAGACTGGTAATCTCTCTCTCGTGGTGCATTAGTGAAGGGTTACCACCCTTATTGAAGTATTCGTAGAACAAACACTTTTCGTAGTATGCTATGATGCTTTGTGGGGGTTTTCTTGAAATGTTACCACCCTTAAACGAAGTAATTCGATCTGAAACACTTCTCGTAGTAGCCTAAGATTTTTTGTGGTTTTTTCTTTAATGGTTACGACCCATAAAAGAAGTAATATGATCAGAATCACTCATAAATAAAGTACTCAGACATGGCATTCTACGCTTCTTTGTGGTATTTTGGTGAATGATTACAACACTTAAATTAAATACTTGCAGAACAAACTCTTCTAGTTGTAAGATATGATGCTTTCTGAAGATTTGTTCAAACGTTACCATCCATAAATGAAGTAATCTGATCTGAAACACTTATCGTAATATGATAAGATGCTTTGTACTGTTTTCTTTAATGTTTACCATCCTTAAGTGAATTACTCAAACATGAAGAACCTAGAGTTGGAATTTATGCTCTTTTGTGGTGTTTTAGGCAAAGGTTACCACCAAAAATTGCAGTATTCGTAGAACAAACACTTCTCGTAGTACGCTATTATGCTTTGTGGGGTTTTCTTGAAACATTACGACCCATAAACGAAGTAATTCGTTCTGAAACACATCACGTAGTAGGATAAGATTATTTGTGGTGATTTCTTTAATGGTTTCCACCCATAAATGAAGTATCCTGATCAGAAACACTTCTCTTAGGAGCTTAAGATGCTTTGTGGTGCTTTTTTTGAATGGTTACCACCCCTAAATGAAGTAATCAGATCGAAACACTTCTCATAGTAGCATAAGATACTTTGTCGTGTTTTCTTTAAGGGTTACGGTCCATAAATGAAGTAATCTGATCATAATCACTCATAAATCAAGTACTTAGATATAAAGCAAATAAAGTGGCATTATATGCTTCTTCGTGGTGTTTTGGTGAATGGTTACAACACTTAAGTGAAGTACTTCGAAAGAAAATCTTCTCGTAGTAAGATATGAGGTTTTGTGGAGTTTTCTTGAAACGTTACCCCCGATAAATGAAGTAACCTGGTCCGAAACAATTATCGTAATAGGATAAGATGCTTTGTGTTGTTTTCTTTAATGTTTACCACCCTTAAATGAAGTACTCGGACATGAAGAACTTGGAGTGATAATCCATGGTATTTCATGGTGTTTTAGTGAAAGGTTACTACCCTTAATTAAATATTCGTCGAACAAACACTTCTTGTTGTATGCTATGATGCTTTGTTGGGTTTTCTCGAAACCTTACCACCCATAAACGAAGTAATTCGTTCTGAAACACTTCTCGTAGTAGGATATATGATTCTTTGTTGTGTTTTCTTGAATGGTTTCCACCCATAAATGCACCCCAATCGGAAACACTTCTCACATAAGATGCGTTGTGGTGTTTTTTTGAATGGTTACCATCCATAAATGAAGTAATCAGATCTGAATTCTTCTTGTAGTAGGATAAGATGATATCTTGTGTTTTCTTTAATGGTTATAAGCCGTAAAAAAGTAATATGATAAGAATCACTCATAAATTAAGCACTCAGACATGAAGCAAACAAAATGGTATTCTATACGTCCTTGTGGCATTTTAGTGAATGGTTACCACACTTAAATGAAGTACTCAAAGAATAAACTATTCTCGTAATAAGATATCGCTACGCCAAATTACTATTATTGCAAAATGCCTCGTGGAGTTTTCTTGAAAGGTTACCACTCATAAATCAAGTACTCTGATCAGAAACACTTCTCATAGTAGGATAAGATGTTTTGTTGTGTTTTCTTTAATGGTTACCAACCTTAAATGAAGTACCCAGATCAGAAACACTTCTCATAGAAGCATATAATATTTTGTGGTGTTTTAGTGAAAGGTTACCAACTTGAATTGAAGTATTCGTGGAACAAACACATCTCGTGGTATTCTATGATGCTTTGTGGGGGTTTTTTGGAAGCGTTAGCACCGACAAATGAAGTAATTCTTACTGAAACACATCTCGTTGTAAGATAAGATGTTTTGGGGTGTTTTCTTGATGGTTTCCACCCATAATTGTACCCTGATCAGAAACACTTCTCATGGAAGCATAAGATGCTTTGTGATGTTTTCTTGAATGTTTCTCACCCATAAATGAAGTAATCCAATCAAAACACTTATCGTAATAGAATAAGATGCTTTGTGCTCCTCCTTTAATGTTTACCACCCTTCAATGAAGTACTCGGACATGAAGAACCTAGATTTAATAGGCTCTTTCGTGGCGTTTTAGTGAAAGGTTACCACCCTTAATTTAAGTATTCGTAGAACAAACACTTCTTGTAGTATGCTATGATGCTTTGTGGGGTTTTGTTGAAACGTTACCACCCATAAACGAAGTAATTCGTTCTGAAACACTTCTCGTAGTAGGATAATATTCTTTGTGGTGTTTTCTTTAATGGTTTCCACCCATAAATGAAATACCGATCAGAAACACTTCTCATAAAAGCATAAGATGCTTTGTTGTGTTTTTCTGAATGATTACCACTCCTAAATGAAGTAATCAGATCTAAATTACTTCTCGTAGTAGGAAAAGATGCTTTTTGGTGTTTTATTTAATGGTTACGAGCCATAAATGAAGTAATCTGAACCTAATCTCTCATAAATCAAGTACTCGGACATGAAGCACATAAAGTGACATTCTATGCTTCTTCGTGGTGTTTTGATTAATGGTTACAACACTTAAATGAAGTACTCTGATAAAAAACACTTCTCGTAGTAGGATAAGATGCTTTGTGGTTTTTTTTAATGGTAAGCACCCATAAATGAAGTACTCTGATGAGAAACACTTCTCATTGAAGCATAAGATGTTTTGTGGTATGTTCTTGTGAAACACTTGTCGTAGTAGGATAAGATGCTTTGTTGTGTTTTCTATAATGGTTACGACCCACAAATCAAGTAATTTGATCATAATCACTCATAAGTCAAAGTACTCAGACATGAAGCAGATAAAGGGGCATTCTATGCTTCTTCGTGGTGTTTTGGTAAATGGTTACAACACTTAAATGAAGTACTCGGAGAAGAAACTATCATCGTAGTAAGATATGATGCTTTGCGGTGTTTTCTTGAATGGTTACCACCCATAAATGAAGTAATCCGATCAGAAATAATTATCGTAATAGGATAAGATGCTTTGTGCTCTTTCTTTAATGTTTACCACCCATAAATAAAGTACTCGGACTTGAAGAATCTAGACTGGTATCTATGCTTTTTCGTGGTGCATTAGTGAAGGGTTACCACCCTTAGTTGAAGTATTTGTAGAACAAACACTTCTCGTAGTATGTTATGATGCTTTGTGGGGTTTTCTTGAAATGTTACCACTCTTAAACGAAGTATTTTTTTCTGAAACACTTCTCGTAGTAGCCTAAGATTCTTTGTGGTGTGTTCTTTAATCGTTACGACCCACAAAAGAAGTAATCTGAACAGAATCACTCATAAATAAAGTACTCAGACATGGCATTCTACGCTTCTTCGTGGTATTTTGGTGAATGGTTACAACACTTAAATGAAATACTTGCAGAAGAAACTGTTCTAATTGTAAGATATGATGCTTTCTGAACATTTCTTGAAATGTTACCACCCATAAATGAAGTAATCTGATCTGAAACACTTATCGTAATAGGATAAGATGCTTTGTACTATTTTCTTTAATGTTTACTACCCTTAAATGAATTACTCGGACATGAAGAACCTAGAGTTGTAATCTATGCTCTTTCGAGGTGTTTTAGGCAAATGTTACCACCATTAATTGCAGTATTCGTAGAACAAACACTTCTCGTAGTACGCTATTATCTTTGTGGGGTTTTCTTGAAACGTTACCACCCATAAACGAAGTAATTCGTTCTGAAACACATCACGTAGTAGGATCAGATTCTTTGTGGTGTTTTCTTTAATGGTTTCCACCTATAAATGAAGTATCATGATCAGAAACACTTCTCATAGAAGCATAAGATGCTTTGTGGTGCTTTTTTTTGAATGGTTACCACCCCTAAATGAAGTAATTGCATCGAAACACTTCTTATAGTAGCATAAGATACTTTGTGGTGTTTTCTTTAATGGTTACGATCCATAAATGAAGTAATCTGATCATAATCACTCATAAATCAAGTACCCAAACATAAAGCACATAAAGTGGCATTTTATTCTTCTTCGTGGTGTTATGGTGAATGGTTACAACACTTATGTGAAGTACTTCGAAAGAAAAATCTTCTCGTAGTAAGATATGATGTTTTGTGGAGTTTTCTTGAAACGTTATCCCCGATAAATGAAGTAACCTGGTCCGAAACAATTATCGTAATAGGATAAGATGTTTTGTGTTGTTTTCTTTAATGTTTACCACCCTTCAATGTTGTAATCTATGCTCTTTTGCGGTGTTTTTGTGAAAGGTTGCCACCCTTAATTTAAGTATTCGTAGTACAAACACTCTTGTAGTATGCTATGATGCTTGTGGGGTTTTCTTGAAACGTTACCACCCATAAATGAAGTAATTTCTTCTGAAACACTTCTCGTAGTAGGAT